>LS997566.1:20020544-20108044 GCA_000469685.2 Haemonchus contortus
AGAGGATAGAGAATTTTCTGAAATTGAGCTGCTACAGCTTATCCAGGTTGGGAAAGGCGGAGAATGAGCTGCTCTACTTCTGACTACAATCGGGTTTACCGTCCAAGTACGTTCCAGAGTCTCGTAAAGGGGGCGGAAAGGGAAAAACATCGTTTTGAGCAACTCGTCCTCTACAAGGATCTGACAGTATTGTAGTTCAGAGCTCTGATGTGTGACTTACTCAACCATGGGCCCAATGCGGTAGACTAGTTGCAACAACTCTGCAACAACTCAACAGAACAAAGCCAAGAAACCAACCCTCTTGGTTCTACCAGTGTTACCGCTTTGCACGATTCTGTGAACAACAAAGTACCAATGAGACACAATCGACGACCACAAGATAGGAATTACGCGGTGATGGCAAAGCTCACAAAAAGGAATGAATGGCAGGAATACACTTGTTATGGCAATGCATTCTCTCCAGTTGTTCAGCTCATGATTTCTCCCGCGGATGTGCAACACTTCTAATACTTCCTAGCATCGATCTCATTCTCGTAGGCTAGGACTTTGCATTTGATATCATATTCATTGCCCTTATGTCCTACTGGTCGATGCCGCCCAAGTGGCGTGGCCAGGCTCCCAAGCCTTTTACATGATACATTGATATTCTTTGACGCGTATGCTCAGCATTCTTCCCGTCTCACCAGTATTCATCTCGTCGCAGGCTCAACACCGAAATTGGTACACGATCCCTCACCGATTGGGATCTCCATCTCTTTCAAATGAACATATAGCGCACTTATCCGTCGTACACGCACGATTATAAAGCCTATTGCGGATTTGATGACGTTCGATATTGTCCGCTGGCAGTCTTATCAAGGCATCATCATTCGCCGAATGTGTTCATGCATGGCATTGTCGGAATTCTTTGTTGACTTTGTCTGATATAAATGGAAGCTAGGGATGCACAGTCATGACGAAAGAAACGTGGAAAGCATTGCAAGAGATGGGCAGATGCTCAGCAACCAGTGAAATCTGTCTTTCCGCGATCGATAAGGTAGGAGAGTTTGTGGTTCAAAGGCACAGCTCAATATAATTTAGGGTAATCCAGATTATGATGAAAATTGGAAGACAAGATCGAAAATAGTGCGATGAAGGTGAAGAAACTGCGTGAATCGGTTCCAAAGTGAAAAAAGGCTTCGAAAAGTTGTTGAAAAGGGGGCTGGACGAGAATGAGACCAGAGAAATGAAAAAGAGTGATGGCTTTGGACGAGCTATACAATGTGTCTCACTGCGTATGTGTGGATCCTGGTGCGAATAACAGACTACGGTAGGCGAAAATTCATTCACTTATAAGCATAGGTAAAAAAAAGAAACCCTAGTAGCAGCAAAAGCAGCTCACCTTCTACAGTCTCTAGGAGTAGGAAATCAAATAAGGAAGCGCGGCAGCATAAATAATAACAGAGGAAAAAAAGAATGGGAGAAAAACATCGCCTCATCATTCGGCAATCAGCTGATTGGGTGTGGGTCCTAGAACGAATAGTTGCAACCTGTATTGTCTCGACACTCATCTGACGTGACGTACCCCTCGAATTATCGTAAACTGTGCCTTAAAGCTCGTCCATCAGATAGGGAAATCACAGAACTCCACCTTAGTAGTCCTCTGTATACAGTCACTCCACGGGAAAGATGTTCCTTACACAATGTCACAAGCTCGATGCTTTGCGGATGTCGGTCAGAACGATAGCAAACTGGATAGAAGCTCGATCAGATGATTGAACTTTGATACACCCCCTTGCTCGGTCTTCTATAGCCTAAACAAGACTGATAAGTTGTCCAACAAAGATAGAACTTATGTCAGCTAACGCTAGCGTTTGCAGAATAAGATTCATCATCAGCTGTGTAGGAAGACCGACGCACCGTATTCCCTGGTTCCATAATAAATTGTTGGTCAACTATTCCGGAATGTCCCTAACATCTACCGGCACCAACGAATTTCTTCACGCCTACGTTCGTGTAAGACCCCTCGCGGGGCACTTCACCCCGTGAAATGGCTCTTCCAGCACTGCTCTGTAGTGTCAGCAACTCGAGCAAAACCTAACTTCAAACTATCTAACAGAAGAGAACTCGCATTTTTGGCGGATATTGAAAACTCATCATAGAACGGTCCAATCTAGCTGCTCATTCGTGAAGTGTCCCCAACCCCCACAATATACGCACACTTGTAAAAGTGTAAAAATGGAACGATCCGCCCTTTTGAGTGCTTCGAGATATCTGGTGAGCAACATTGATAAGAAAACCGTGGAAGCCGAGAAAATGCTCTGCATCGAGCTGAGGGTCAACTCGAAAGAGGAGCTACTTGATTCTCTGGGACCGATTGCATGACAATAGATTAGATGCAGCTTTTTGCCGCGGGATTACATCGGCGTTCCACTTTTCATTTTGATTTCATAGCAGACAAAACCGCTCTCATGTTTCTTATTGATGTCAACAGATCATTCTTGCTGTTGCTGCAACCCTATATTGTACAGGTTGAAGGTTTCCTAGTGGAAATGCCGCTTGATAAATGTTGTTTTTGGGTGCTTTAAAGCGTAGATTTGGTATATTATTAGATAAGGCTGGAGGAGGTGTAGTGACAAGTGGCGCACTTCACCCACACATGGTCACGGGTTTTAAGCCCGGTTTGATATCCGCCTGGGCCAATCATGTCTTCCATCCCTGCGTGATCGTTTAATTGGCACCAGTCTCGTCTAAAAAAAGCACTGACTTCGCCACACTACACTACATCGACTGGCCATCGCAAACCATTATATGTATAGGCCATAAGCATCCAATAAGCGGTTTCGTCTTGATTCCGTGTTCGAAGGCACATCCTTTTCTCAAGGATGTCTTCGAAACTATTTTCATTTCTAGCTACGCTTTTACGGCATCATGTTATACTTTGTGATGGTATGAAGATGAGGACGAGCGGTAGGGGCGAGGATTGAGGGACGATATGAGACTGTCGGTAACCAGTCAGAGCAAGGAATCAGTGCCGGAGGTGATCTGTGAGAGAGTGGCTTTGATTTCTGCCTTCTAAAGCGACAACTATATTTCCATATGCTCTTGTGCTCGCTGCTGCTTATGATCCTGAATTACTAGCTGTTCAATGCAGTGGTACATCATGCGTGGTGCGCAAGCTGAATTAGGATAAAGCGAACGACAGGAAGTGGGTGTTAAGATATATCAATTGCTGTTCAGAAAAGAAGAGTTCTCTATTGAAAATCGGTCAGAGAGACTTATCACATGAGCAAAATAAGACTAGGCAAAGTGAGCTGTTCGACATTATCATCAGCGCTTCGGACGTATTGTTAGTGATATTGGAAATAGCCGAAAGGTCTATCGGAGCACTCCTTTGCGACACACTCTACTCTCTACACCACACTCTACCCTCTACAGGAACGAGTGGGTAGGTCTTGTTAATTGTAGCATGCAAGATCAAATATGAGAGTTTCTTCCGAGAAGGTTGCCTTATTAAGCACCAATCATAGCTAACTCCATGCTAACCATGCCATTTTTCAATCGATCAAAAAATATTAGGTTAATCGGGAAGAAATGCGCGCTTGTGCTTAAAATTTTTTATTACGGTGTCCATAAAGTTCGTTGGCCATTCGTTTTTTCAGAGCTTGTAAAGATAACTCACCAAGTTGAAATTACTGGTTCATGATATAATCTTCATGCATACCCACCACCTTTTGCTAACGATCGGGTAGAGAGACAAATCCATCCCCCCAAAAGCCGGCCGGCCGCGACTCGGCCCAGTCCTCGATCACGTCTTCGAGGTCGCGCTCGTTCTCCTGCTATTTTCCGTCCAAGAAATTTTGCATGGACTGGAGGATGTGGTAATCGCATGGACTGATGTCCGGGCTATACGGCGGATGCGTGACCGTCTTGATGCCCAGCCTGTCCACGACGGCCTGAGTATCTCTCGCTTTGTGGGGGTGCGCGTTGTCCGAGAGCAACCACGGATTTGCAAGTTTCTGGGACAAGGCAGCAGCTTTCACATTGAGCTCCTGCAATTTTTTAGAGAGGGTCTCTGCTGTCACTGTGGCATTGTTGGGTAGGATGCTGTAGTGGACGAAGCCGTGGCGATAGAACAAGAATGATAGAAAGCGCTTCTTTCTATGCATATTTCTCTTTGCACGGTTTGGCGGATGCGCATCGAAATCCACCCAGACTGGTTTGTTGGCAGGATTACGATAGTAGACCCAGTTCTCATCTTGGCGAATGAGGGAGTCTAGAATCCCCCTCAGGCCTCTTGAGTCTGAGGTTGTCGGAGCACACCTCGACCTGCTTCCTTGCCTGTGCCGGCGTGAGGTCGTGAGGGACAACTCGACGCTTCTTCGGCACCCTGCCAGATCCATTAAAGACTTTGTAGATGGTGGAACGGGGTACCTATGTGACCTTGCTTAAGTCGCGCAAGGACGACGTCAGTTCATCGTCCAGGTCAACCAGAATGCCTTGCAGATCGACGGTGGCTGGGCGACCGGACCTCGGCATATTTTCGATGCTATAGTTTCCATTGGTGAAGCGAGTCCACCATTTTGACATCCAGTTCTTAGAATAGGTGTTATCACCAAACTGCTGACGCATCCTGGCCGTGGCCTTACGTCTGGAGATGACCAGGTTGTAGTAGTCCAGCAAACATCGGTGGTGGTAGTGACTATCACTCATTTTCAATGCTTTATTGTGGGAAGATCAGGGAAAGAAATTCAGAGTTAGCTAGCTCAGAATATAGCCCATCGCAAGAACTTTCAGTAATGCGAAATCATTACGCAAAATCACAACGCGTTGCGTAACGCGACGCTGTTTACAAATGGCCAACGAACTTTATGGACACCCTAATATTATAAAAGCGAAACTAGACAAGATCAATGTAAAAGATAATCTCCAATTCCATCCTTGACTTCTTGCCGACGTTTACGCAAAGAATGGATTCCTTTTCTGAAGAACTCGGCCGGCTGCGACTCAAAGTAGTTGGACCCAGAGTTGGACATCTTCGCGGTTTCTGAACTTTATCTCGGCCAGGGAACACTGCATCGAGCGGAACAATTGTAGTCAGATGGTGCCAGGGCTAGGCTGTATGGTGGATGAGGCAGGACTTCCCAGCCCCTATTTCCAACTTTTTCCAAAAAGATTTTCGCGACCCGTACCCGCGTCCCGGTCCACGATCCGCCGGTGCGGGTACCCATTTTCCGCATCTGTTCGCCTTGCCGATTGCCAACACATGTTCATGGATAGTAGAGTTTGAACAGCCAAAATGTGTTGTCAGTTCTCGAGTGGTTTGGCGTGAATCCAATTCTATGACGGACTTTAACATTTGGCTATCGACGACTTGAGGCCTACTTCCATGTTCTTCGTCCTCTAACCTTTCATCACCGTTTTTGAAACGCTGGAACCATCGTCGACACTGGCTTTCTGACAGGGCTTATCCGCCAAATACCTCCTTACCCAGATGATGAGTTTAGCAGTCGATTTGCCTTGCCTGAAGTCATACCACACGCAGTCCGCAAAAAGAATTTTTGGACAAGCATTTCTTAAGCTTTTTTTTCTTCAAAAAAATAGACATAAACAAAAATTGTTTATTCCTTTCGACCAACCTAATATTTCGATGGCTCTTAAACTTCCGGAGGTATGAAAGGCTTTTTAAATAATATGAAGCAAACTTCCACAGAGAGAACTTGACGAATAGCTCGTGAATCATCTGGCCGGTGGGGATTAATCTCTCAATTCGTGATAGGTCATAAAGAATTCATGCCACGAGACTTCAGTCGTGATCAAAACATTACTTTTGACAAGCTGTCATGCGGGAGCTTTCGTGCAACATTATATAGTGGTGAATAGAGGTCGCAGCGCCCAAACTTGGTGCTTCAGTTACTTTTTTGACTAGTGCTAATTCAAAACACTTTGGGGACAATGCAGAGAAAGAATCATGATTCCAAATAAAAATGCTTCAACTGTGTTTTGTTTCTATGGGAATACGAGACACAGAATTATTAAGTCCGTTGTGCATTGAATTCGAATTGAAACCAGTGTCCAAAATAATTTCGATATCTTTAGTGGATTCAGGGGTTATACTTCACTTTATGGGACGAAACAAGCATATGCGATGTGACGCGTATGTCGCCCTATGAACTGGACTCCACTTCAGAAAGGTTAGAAACATATGGGAGTGTTGCCTTTTCTGCAATCCATAGTCTGTGTACTCCGGGATAGCTTCAGATGAACGAGCTATTCTTGATTGTTCTAAAACCTGAATGCAATCTTTAACGGGACTGCGGTTTGCGAAGGATGTCCGTACGAATCTTAATGCACCGAGACGGCTCTAAAAGGACTCCAGACTGAGCTCTCATCGTTTCCGTCCTTTGCTCCTGCATGGGTTCACCAATAATGCTCACCAGTTGGTACCAGCGGACGGCAGGTGTATAGATTTTACAGCTTCTCTTCGAATTACAACAAAAAAGCGTTCTCCTCTGCTCAGAGTCACCGCTACATCTACATACATATTCAGCGTTCGTACTTATAGAAACACTGGCACAGCTTATAAGATTGTTCAATAAAGAGTCAAATGTACTTGTGCTTTCCAGGCAGCGTACTGCGTTGATATAAAAGCAGCTAACAAACCATCAAGTCAAAACAAGGTCCTAATTCTGTCCATGGGGATTGAATTGACGAAGAAAATGTTGACGTTGGTCTGGGCCAAAGTAGGAATTTACTCAGCCAATATTGTCTGAAGAACATTGAAGCCTTCAAACTTTAGTAAATGTTTGTTGTAGTGAAGTTCAATATTGATGGTTCACACGGTGCTGAGCTCTGTCGAGAGAGAAACATTGGAGACTTTGATCCACTCGACTGGTAAACAGCGAAGATGTAGTGCCCGGAGAGTCTGCAAATGTCACTGCTTGAGGGCATTATCTCCCTTTCTTCAGTGGGGAAATATCGCTCCACCCTGGTCTGATTGCTTCGTCAGAAGCAACAGTACGGTTCTGTGACACTCGAGAAACTCGTGGTGGGTTAAATAAAAAATTTCGTATGCATGGTCATAAAAGCACCCTATAAGGCAAATAAGGAAACCATTCGAAGAGCTTCCGAAGGTTAGCTCCAAAAGAATCCCAACCCTCGGGAGCGTTGATAATCCCGTTAGGTGGCATTAACCGTGAAACCAAAAGTGCTCAAGAATTTTGTGCCCAAGAAATTCAGCAATCTGTTCCTATCGCTTAGAATTACGAGGCATATTGAGGAGTCCAAGTTCCGTCCATGGGAATTGAATTGACGAAGAAAAATTGGACGCTAGATTGGACAAAAGTTCAGATCTACTTAGCCAATTTTGCCTGAAAAGAAATTGAAGCCTTTAAACTTTAGTATCCTTCCGTTGTAATGAGAAGAAGTCCAGTATCGATGGTTCGAAAGGTGTTGAGCCCTGCTCGAGAAACTTTGGGATAAATCCGATTGCGTTTTCCCATAGAAACATTGGAGATATCTCAGTAATCCTGACGACCCCAGCTGGCTTTAGAATGCATGGCGCATCACAACAAGATTTATTGTGCTGACGTCGTTAATGCTTATTACCCATTTGGTCCATTGGTCGGTCAGCTCTATGATCGCGCTCTGTGAGGGAGGGAGTAGGAGAGTAGCCACCAGTGCTGGGAGGTGCGGCCACACACGAGGAGTGCCTTGGCTCTCTGCGCTCTGACCCTCAACGGCAGAGACGCAGATCGCCCTGCACGCTAAGAATGAGTCATCCTTCCCCAGCTACTCTTCTTTCGTTCATTCATTCGAACCCTGGTCACCCATCTGGGTACCATTGTCAGGGTGAAATCGATTTTCTTCTTGTACTTGTTGTTTTTTCGTTCATCTACTAGTTCTAAAGAGTTCCATCTTTTCCATTAGCCGAAGGAGAAATTCATTAAAGTCACCATTTGGTTGGACGTTTTAGCCCGGTTGACCCGGAGCGATTGATTGTTTACTTTGAATGACTATTTACCCTCATTTACTGATTACTTCTGTTGAGTTATACTCTCAGTTCTCATTTTTCATTGTTGTGCAGCTTTTTATTCAATTTTAAAGTCCCCAAGAACAAGAGGTATGCTTTGTGTCCGTTTGGGTATTTCATAACGCGGTTTCTCAAGTGTTTCTAACACAATAAATGGTAAACAATAAACATACCTATAAATATCGGATATAACAGGCCCAGTAATACTCACTTTGTACGGTAAGCCATGGCCTTTCTACAAAAATCAACATTTTGCTGACGTCAACACTGTTATCTGTAAATATGTTGAACAGATGGCAAGTGGGAATGGGGCGTCATAACTTTCGTTAACTACTGTCCCATGTCCTATTTGTTTTCGTGACCTTTGGGTTATTGACGATCATGAGTCCTCCAAATGAGAAATTTCATTCTCTTTTGGAAAAACTGCATTGAACAGCATTTTTGGTGAAGTGGCCGAAATGAGTCATCGTCCTTTCACTCTTTGCTTTTTTCTTCTTTTTCTTTTTTTTTCCTACAACCTCCATCTCTTCTTCCTTCCGGACAATTGTCGTTGTTTGCTGTAAAAGAAGTCACTTCACGATGAATAGCCACTACTTGTGGTGCGCCACACATCCGACTTGCAATCACATTTGTGTTTTGTTCAATCATCTATTTCTTCCTTACAAGCCACTAACAACTGATATTTTTGCAGTTTCTGGTTGTGTAGGTATCAAAACCTGACTTTGGGAAGGCGAATTTTTAAGTTGGCTCCGGGTCATGGTTTTATAGCGTGAACGTGTGGGAGGTGGACGCGATTCTTCAGCCGCTCTACCTTTACCTTTGTTGTCTATAGTTGTTTATACTGAGTTGCTGTAAAAACAGTAACGAAGTAGTTTTATTCTGCTTATCAAGATCGTAGGAAGGTGGTAGCACAATTTCGCGGCCAATCTAATCGTCTCGTTGCTCTGATGGCACTTTTTAAGAATCTTCCTTGTATAAATCGACTTTTCGAGAATCTATTTGTAAAACTGTCAGATAGATCCTTATCTCCATCAACAAAACTTTCCTTCAAGAGAACTGACTCAATCCTTTCATTGTGAATGTGTTCACATGTTTTCTAAGAAAAACGGATTATGGGGATTTAATTTCCTACGAATTACTAGTCGTTTTCTTCGAAAGCTTACTACGCGTTTGCGCTCGTCTTCTAAATGACTAAGATGCCATAGCTCAACCCATTCGAAGCCGAAGTTTTGTCCATTACTGCATTCTATTCTGGCTCCATCAAGTTGTTCTCGATATTGTAGTTTGGCCGGTAGAAGCTACGCTGGTTTTTGCCAGCTGAAACAACAATGTATCAGGCCGTCAAATGAGCCTTCGCAATTTGTTTCACGTTCTTTCGTAGAGCGTTTATAGCTGCTATACACACTTCGGACTTCCTCAAACTTTGTTCCCACTCATCAGTTTGGTGAGTACCCTCCAGTGCAACCGTCACCCTGAGCGGAAATGCCACTTCGACATGCTTTCCTTCTTGATTAGATCTCTACTTGGGTGCAATTCATATCCAACTCAAAAAGTATGCCTCCACTTCTATCTCACACAAGTAGGTATACGGCGAGGGTAAAGATCTGGTACAACACGCTTGTGCGACGAGGTTCGCCGAATTCATACGTAGTGATTCATCGCTGACTAAGGCGGTGGTCGGGTTGCCTACAGGACGTAGACATCGACGACTTAAAGGAACCAGTGGATGTGAACCTGAAGGGTGCGAGCTTGTGACTACACTCGCATTCCACCATGTCACTGCTAGCACTGAAGACGACTGACAGAACGTGCTGTCACCAAGAAAGACTATCCTTTCTCTCTGAAACGAAGACACATTTTCAAAAACGCTCATTTCTGGAAATGAGAACTGGATCGCGTAGAATAGCCCTTTGAGGAGGGGACCATGGGTGAATCAGAATGAGGAATCCGAGTCAGTCACGAAGCCCTGTGTCCCTAGTCCAAAAAAGTTCTCCTAATCTGCTGAGGTCCGGCTATGCAATGGAGCACAGGCAGCTCCAACTCCAGGATCAAGTTTTTAACATTATGCTCTATTCGTCAACTTCGAGACTTCAGCGCTCATATCTATCGTTTATGTGGAGAATAGCAGAGGTTGTCTGCCACTACGACGGCTCCCATCCGTACATGGCGAGGTTGACTCAGGGCGAGCTGGAAAGCTTCGGCACGCTTGTAATGCAAACTTTGCCTGCTCGGTATTCAGCTGTCTTCTCCATTATCTGGACGGACATACCCAGAAATCATATGAATGTAGGCCAATGTTTCCTTTCCAGTAGAAAAGATAACATTGGCCTACATTCATACGATTTCTGGGTCTGTTCGTTTTTAAAATACTAATTATAAAAGGGTTGCAGGAAAATCACAGATTTTTGTTTTTGATTTTTTTTGACGATCTAATATTAGCATGTATACTCATTCTCCTAACTAAGATTCATCCACCCTTGGCCAGTGATGAGCTCTTTACGACATACATAAGTTCCAACAGTTTCAAAATTTTGTGTACCAACCCTGCCAGTGATGATTTCTCATAAAGGTTACGATGGGGTGTTTTTCAAACGGTCAAAGCTTACTCCGAGACATCGTCTTTTCGAGACAGTACGGATTTTTTAATACATAAGTTCCTTCTTTTTTTCTATCGGAATCCATTTACTAAAAGAACAAAAAAATGTAAGTAGTTACACTAGCAAGGACCTCAGTCCTATCACGTTTTCCTATTTATGCCCACCTTCTTTCGCTTTTGAAGAATACATCAGTTCCTTCTTTTCCTTTCTTACTACTCTTTTACTTCCACTGTTTTAGTTTATGAGCTTAGAGTTCCAACTTTTGTGGAACTGCCTCAACTGGTCTATAGAGGTAAAGTGGAAGAAATATTGGACTGATACCATTAGCGAATGCGACATTATGAAAGTATGTATTTAGGCATAAGTTCATTCCGCGGTTGGATCATTTCGTCAAATGTGACGATCGTCATTTCATCAATACCATTTGCATATCGCATCACTAGATGACTGAAGAATTTCACGATTTTTCTTTGATCTTTTTGATTTCGAGAAGTCACTGAGCGAATTTTGGGCTCGTTTAGGGATTGGATTGCTCCTCTTACTTATAAGCCGTCGGCAATTGACATGAATCACTCCTTTTCGTATCTCTTCGTCTACATTCAGATTGTCTGATTCGGCCATCGTTGTATGATCTGTATGACTCACCGTTCCGTCCCCCGGTCGCTTCGCTCCTAATTAATTCATTGGTTTTAACTATAGGCCACCTGATGTCAACGTGGCGGGCAGCAGTCGGCGTAAAACCACCGATAGCACCGAAACCGGTCGAGGAAGATGAGTGGGAAACCGATCCTGATTTCATTGTATGTTACACCATTTGATACAGCTCAGTACAGCTTTTTCAAGAACAATTCGTTCAGAATGACATCAGCGAAAAGGCAAGTCGTTGGGGTGCAAAGACTGTTGAAGGTTCAGGACATCAGGAGCATTTCAACATGGATAAGTTCCGAAAAGAGGCTCTGGAAGCAGACAAAATACAGCAGGTAAGGGTCTTTTTCCTACTTATAGATGTGTAGCGTTTGATTCCACACTTCCGCAGGAGAAGAAGCTCGAGCAGATGCCCAAGCCAAGTGAAGGATATGGAGGAAAGTTTGGAGTAATGACTGATCGAATGGACAAAGTGGGTAGAAGCTAACCCTTTCTGATGTGGTTTGCTTGATGCAATCTTCAATAATTATTTATTTTAGGCAGCTGTTTCATACGATTATAAAGGAAAGGTGGATCCACACGCTTCACAGAAGGACTATTCGATAGGATTTGGTGGAAAGTACGGCGTGCAAACGGACCGTAAGGACAAATCTGCAGCAGGGTGGGATGAGAAGGTTGACTTATCGAAGCACGAGAGCCAAAAAGGTAATTTTTCTTACATGATTTCAGGTCCCTTCATTTTTTGAATGGTATTGAATTTTGCCAAACGGTAATATTTCCTACTCATTGCATGAACCTTGTTTGTCGCAATTCTCCCTCCCTAAATTTTTTTGCCTGATATTTTTTCGTTGTTGAAGACGAGTTTTATCAAGGTGGATGGTAGTTCTATCTCAATACGGTCTTGTCCCCCAACAAGAGTGCATCGACGTACTGCTAGCAAGGATGTGAATCGTTCGATCAGGGCGCGAATTTTTCGGGAGGGTATGGGGCCCCTCATGAGAGGCTCGCTGCTTTTCGAAAATTTCACCCGTCACGCATGGAGTATTTTCCTCCTGACCAAACGTCATGTACACACGTGCCGAATAGGACTTTATAGGCCCCATTCAAATATGTAAAATAAATTTTTTGCCCATATTTGATATGTCTCGTTTCTTCTAGTGTTTGGTAATTAGAACCAGTGTGTCCAGACGGGTAGAATTTCAGTTCATGCTAATCCCGTGTAATCCCGTTAACTGATTTTACAGTTCAAAAAAAAAAAAAGAAAAAATGACTGTACCAGATTAACAAGGCATCGGTATTCTTAAGGAAGATCTTTGTTTAAGATAACGAGGAAGGCGAAATCTCATTTTGGGCTGGTGAATTCCCTAACTAACAGCTAGGATGTGTGTACTTTAACAAAACCAACTTTTCTCGTCACTCTGCTCACCAGTCTGTGAAGTGTGTAGTATGAATCTACGTTTGAAGGGATCATTATTTTTTCGAGATCGTTTTTCACAACAGTTTCTCCACATTTCTCTGCACTTTTAAATAAAAAATGTTGGATTCATGGCGCATATTAAGGGACTTGATGAAATCCTCATGGTTAAATGAGTTTTTTGCAACTCGAAAAACCCTTGGAGCACTCATAGCAGATTCGTACCCACAGTGATTTGCAGAGACTAACAATTGCTCGATCGAGTGTTTTCCTTTTCTGAAAAAAATGGTATAATTGATCTATTCAGAGGAATAGATGCCACTTTTGTGTCGCAATTCTCGCCATTAATCGTGCTAACTGCCCAGAGAGGTTGAAGTTTCTGAACACCTTAATTGCTTCTTTTGAAATTAGGCTTTGTGAAAAGTAGCTCTTATTTTTAAGGGTTCGAAAGGTAGTAGGTAAGGTAAGGTAAGGTACAGGTGAGCGGATGATAATCTTCGAAGAACAATTACTTCTCGAGATTAAGTAGTTTCTTGATGATAGTCTTCATTAAGACGCGTCTGCCGGATACGGAGGAAAATTCGGTGTCCAAGTTGATCGCAAGGATAAATCAGCAGCAGGATGGGATGAAAAAGTAGTACTATCCAAACATGAGAGTCAGAAAGGTTGGCTTATAGCTGATCCTTCTTTTCTCTTGTTTTCCTCACTTTTCAATTCTATATATTCTACTCTGCAAGAGAGATATATAATCACTGAAGTAGTGTCGCAAGTGACTTCCTCGTCCTTGGTGACGTGCGCTTAAGCATCGAAAGTTTCCCTGGCATACTGCGTAATTGTGGGCAATTTTATACTTATCCCAGAGTATATCCTCTAATTCTCAAAATGGTTCACCGAGGGCTGTTTTCGTTGCTGACATATGTAGTTGATTCTTTTCTTCGTGGCACTTTCCTTGCGCTGTATATGGCGAACTGTAATGTTTTGTCAATTTCAGATGGTATACAGTTCATTTCAGACGCAGCGACTGGTTACGGTGGCCGTTTTGGTGTACAGACAGACAGAAAAGACAAATCGGCGGCAGGCTGGGATGAAAAGAACGAACTGACGAAACACGAAAGCCAAATGGGTAGGTTTTTGCTACTGCACGACTTGAAGGAGGTTGATGTGATGACGGTTAAGGCTATTCTAAGGAAAGAAATATTTCTTTACCTCTATGTTAGATATTCGGGAAACTGAGATCCAGGAAAAGAGTAAGATTTGCTTTTGAATGGTTGAGGAAACTGAATGGGCGAAATGAAACAAATCATGAAGGAAAGACATACCCTCTCTACTTCGGAATGTGGAGCAGTAGATGCGGCAAAAGGGGGACCTGTTATGTACTCAGCCCACAGCCCTAGCCCAGAATCACTTCAGTTGTTCATGAAAGAAGGAAAATTTGGCACCGGTACGAGGAGATGATCAAGTTTGAAATAGTCGTTTTCAGACTACAAAAAAGGATTCGGAGGCAAATTTGGTGTTCAAAAAGATCGTCAGGATGCTTCGGCCGTGGGATGGGACACAAAAGAGCAAGTTCCCAAACATGCTAGTCAAACTGGTCTGTTTCTAATCGTTTCTAATGAACGAGAATCATTTAATGCTCAGCTTTTTTTTCAGATTACAAGCAAGGGTTCGGCGGCAAGTTTGGCGTGCAAACTGACAGACAGGATAAAGCTGCTGTTGGTTACGATGTTCATGATCATCTCGAAAAGCATGAGAGCCAGACTGGTAGTAACCTCTGCATGACTTTTTCAAAAGGTTCTCTCTAATTTTTTCTCTTTAGATTATAAGAAAGGATTTGGAGGCCGATTCGGAGTTCAGACTGATAGGCAAGATCGCAGTGCCGCAGGGTTTGAGTACCACGAGCAGCTGGCCAAGCACGAAAGTCAGGTTATCAATAAAGGTTTGTTCCTTTGTGCTTACGCAGCAGTGTGAGTTTTAGATTGTCGGCGACTGTTGCAGGTGAATGAATGACGTGAAAGCTAAACCAATGGTCCTGATAGATTTTCCAGCTTTCCCATGGGCTCTTTACTGCTTGCACAGTGCTTCAGTGTAAGCCCGGGATCGACCCGGGAAGCTGCAACCATGCGCAATTTTATTAGGCATGAGACATGTCTTAAATCCTAGCATGGGGTGCGATTTAAGATTTAGCTGTTCAACTACTAGAAGGCATCAGAAAGCCCAGGAGTCCTTACAAAGTTGTAACAGAAATGTAGGGTAGGCGAAGAGAGTGTGCGGAGGGTGGGGAATGTGGTCATACACCTCTGAAAATGTCTTTGCCCCAACAGACATTCACTTTAGCATTTTTAGGTATTGACAAATCGAACAATCAAACTCGAGGGGATGACGAAAAACCATCAGCTCCCACCAGTACTCGAGAGAAAGTTCAGATTCCCGAGAAGGCGGCCCGAGCCTCAGATTTACGCGCCCGATTCGAAAAGCTGGCAGCGACTGACGTGAGTAATATTAATGTCACATTTATTGAATTTTGGCTAAGTTACAAAAGAATCGCATTGAATGCACTGCGTTCTGGGATGGGCGATATAGCTAGAAGGAAAAAATTGTTGAAAGTTGTAATGCCTCTCTAAGAGAGCTTCATTGGGTTCGGAATTTTTCGGTGAATTCTAGAGGGAGGGCCATCTAAGAAAGCACAATTTTAGAAGGGAAAAACTCTGAGATCACAATGTGTCTGAGAAGAAGTTCTTGTAAGCATTCTGGAAAAGCCTAGATCACGACATTCGACTGCTGCCTAGAGATAAAATCATTTTTAGGATTTTGAACCAGCATTTGCCTATGTAGCAACAGGGAAGGCATGTCCTCCTAGTGAAAGCGTGAAAAATCAGCAAATTTGACTCGATCTAAAAATTCTTTACCGGTTAGATTTACAACTCTGAAGTGGGCTGGCGAAGCTGAGTTCTCATTGAAGTATGGGGGAAAAACTCAAAATCAGGAAAGGTCTTCAAAGATCTTTAGTAAGGTAGTGCTTTTCATCAGCTCGTAGACAGCCGAACTCAAGCAGACCCGAGGCCTGGTGTGCGGGCTGATAAGGGCACATCTTGTTTGTGAAAGGCATGTTTTACTTTCTACTTGAATGACTTTTCTCTGGAGAGTTGGTATACATAGCTCAGAGCCTGTGTTCATATATAGCAATTATTTAAAAAAACATAATGGTGATCTTTGAAATTCCAGAGTGGCGACTATTAAGTATCTCGAGCTGTCAGGGTGCATACGTTGTGAATACGGCAGTAATTCACCCACATAGCGGCGTAGAATAAGGGGAAATCATTGGTTCACAGTGGTAAAGCAGTGGTATAGCAAGAAAGCATTGATAGCCCAGTTATAAGTTAGGGTGAAAATGTAGTTGTAGTTGGTGGGGAGAGGGGAGGGGGACAGCACCTTTTCGAATCACTGGCGGCTAGAGCGCAAAGAGTAGCCGAGCCCATAGTGGTGCTTAGAAATGTTTCGTAGCTTTTTTATGGTATAACTGAGTATTTTTCAACTAATTTCAAGAAGGGGAGGAGCTCCGGAGTGGGTGAGCCAACTGAACTTTTAATTTTTATCTCATCTCAGCTTTTTGCACGAGATAACCATCTCACCCACCTCGGAGCCTCTCCCCTTTTTGAAGTTAAGTAGAAACAATATTATTCTGGCTAAAAAGCATCTCCAAGAACGAGTAAATCGGCTACTCCTCCTCCTCTGCGTTCTAGACGTCAGGGATTCGAAAAGTGCTGCCAATGTTCAGAGAAAAATCAAAAACCGTTACGTCGCTGCTGTACAGTACTTGATATGCTGATCATGCTGATCGAACAAGTATGATCCGCATAAGCGATGAACGGCTCAAAAATGATAGCATAGTATTGAAAAAAAAACCATTATGGGGTGGACCAAAGTAGAAGTCTTAGCGACATACCTGTAAAAATCAAAAGAAAACAATGATTGTCTCTAAGAACTGGTAATTGAGGTTAGATTGAAGTAGGACTTCGAGGACACTGTGATGAGTAGTGTTAAAATGATCTACCGTGAATTATCTAAAATTAGAAATCTAAATCACTGGTTAACTTTCAAGAACAACACAGAGTGAGAGGAAATTCATTTGTCGAAAATAAATGAGCTCGTTTACGTTTTGTCTATTTTCCTAAATAGGTATCCTCTTATTAATATGAAATTTCAAATTTTTTAGAAGCTCATGCACGCCTTGAAATTTGTTGATCAAAGCTTGACAGTCTGAACCTATCAATGAGCTCCTTTCAAGGTTTCTTTCAGTCTGTTGATCGGGTCGCTGCTGAACGAGAGAGAAGAAAACGCGAGGATCAAGAATTGCAGGAGCGGCAACGACGTGAAGAAGTTAGTTATCTAGTTAGGAATATCTTTCTGCCTCTCGGAAATTGAAGAACATCGGCATATTCCAGCTTCTTTCTTCTGTAGTATGTAGATGTAGTATCTCTCTGTAGTAGCGGAAAATAGGAGGGAATACTATATATGATAAGAATTCGGAAGTAAGGGTGACTTTGAAAAGACTGGCGGCCAAAGTAGAAAAAGCCTCTCAAAGTGAATGGGATGGAGACTACTCCTCCTTTATTATCTACAAATGGTAGTTGTTTTTATAAACATGTAATTTCCTCAAATAATTCATTTCTAGGAGGAAAGGCAACGTCGCATCGAAGAAGAATGGAAGAAACAAGAAGCAGAACATCCAGTCGATGAAGAACGGCAACGTGCTGAGCAAGATATGAATGAACGGGCTCATTTGGTGAGTGAAATATAAAGCGATGATGTCTGTTGGGTGGCGTTGATCAAAAGGGCGATGGGGCGGAGGAGCTCGAAAGGGTTTTGTTAGATAGTTTGCGGTTGGGTTGTAGTATCAAAAGAAAAGCGGATCGATGCTACGATAAATTATTTGGAATTAGCCAGAAAGGGCAAAGTGGAAGTCGGTTTGGACGTCTGGCATCCATAGAAATGAAAAGGAATCTAAGAAATGTAACAGCGCTTCCCCTATAGTGAAACGGGATTGCGACAAAATGAGTGTGCATGAGTCACATTATAGGAAGTTGTGGAAGATGAGAGGAGATGTTGGGAAGGAAAGGATGCTCGAATACTGCAAAATCCTGTTGAAAAGGCGAATTTGTCTCGATGGGTTGAAAAATCACAACACAACCACCTTTCCTTTTCAGCAAAGTCAAACAAAGCGTCGAAGTGCTGGTCCGGCACCGGGAGCAGTGCCAATTATGCCAGGAATTGCTCAACCGGTGACTCCCAAAGAACGGCCACAGCCTAGAGAAGAACTGCCAGTGAGTGCATCTAGTCACTTTCGAAAACTGTCCCCATTTCTTGTCACTATATCGTATAGGCAAGCCCACCCCCAGCACCAGTGTCTGTCCTACCTCCCATTGGACAAGGAGCCTCGCATACGCCATCAGTTCCACCAGCTTCTTATGTTAATGCAAGTGAGTTTGTGTTTTCTGATAAATTTGCTGTTGTATTGTTTACTTCTTGAAAATGACATTAAGAGCAACATTTACAGCACTTGCTTGCGAACTTCGACGTCCTCCCTCCAGTGATGAAGAGGAGAACAACGATGCCGAATGGGAAGAGGAAGACGTTGGCTCGAAGGTATCCGATAGCTTCCACCGACACATCTTTTGAAAGTAGTTGTATAGACGATTCTGAAGTTAGTATTTCTCAGGCAGAGTCCCATGCAAGACCATCAGCAGCACCTCCAAGTGCTCCTTCTGTTCCTGTTGCAGAGGAGGTGAGTACTGATTGCATTGTCAGCTCTCGAAAAAACTTACTTCCAAATTGAATGCTAGGAGGAGATTTTTGGACCTATGGCACAAGCCGGTAAAGTGTCTCATTGTCAGCAAGAAAAGGCCAGGGGGTGGGGGTTTAAGTTAGCCTCTGAACGTACATTTGACTCAGTCCACGAGCACTCATAACGGACGGCTCAGCTCGGGCATTTCCCAAAAATGCTATTCATATCAATGTCTTGGGTCCGGGAACTTCTCCCCTAACACGGCGTCGCACACACCGCACCTGCCGCCTATCGCAGCATTGCGATGGAAGATTGGAGCGCGCAATTTGTGAGATGGGGAGTCCTTTGAACATTTGAATTGTTCGGTCGCTCTCGTCAGTTCCAATGCGATCCTGATCGTCGTTTATATAGGAGGAGTCATTTTAATGTATCAAGTCTAATAAACATGAAAACTAAAAAGAAACAGAAGAAAAACGATCAAATCCGATGAAAAAGCAAGCCAATCAACGAAAAATATCGCGTCCTATCGATTGGCGGGAGGCGGATTGAGTACGGTAATTGCGGTAACATTTGCCGCATGCCGCAAGGGAGAATGCCGCAATCGGGGGAAAGCTCCGTTACCCCAATGTCTTATCTGGCCTCTAGTCAAGATTTGTTAGAGAAGGAAAGACAAACAGGTACTGGAATGGGGCAAATAGAAATGAATCCTACGAGGATCTTACGGTTCTCTCTCCATTCCTAACCTTGGGAAGTATCCACGATACATGGCGGTAATCTGGAAAAAACAGAATTGGAACAATTGTGGGAGTTGAAGGCTGCGACATAGCATTCTTACAACGAAGAATTACTAGTAGCCGTGGCCCTGAGGACTAGAACGGCATGGGTCTTTGGAATCGAAGAAATAAGGTTATAGCCTTCGTTAAAGCGAATATGTTCTATTTTGTCGATTTATTTGGTACAGAACTCGGGGTATTCAGGCTTCTTGTCCTGGTCCCCTCACAACCATCTTCACATTTCCCAGTTATCTAGCGCCTATATGGAAACCAGGCAGCAAAAGAAAAGAGCCCGTAAGTGGTGCTTTCGAGACAAAAAAGTTTGCAAGCGGCCTGAAAACAAGTAAAGAAATCTCTCCTCAAAGCGGGTAACGGAACTTCTCCCCTATCGCGGCATTCTCCCTTGCGGCATGCGGCGAATTTCACTGCAATTACCGTACCCCGCCAATCGATAGGACGCGAAATTTTTCCTTGACTGGCTTGCTTTTTCATTGGATTTTATCGTTTTTTCTTCTGTTTCTTTTCAGTTTTCATATTTATTAGACCTGATTAATTAAAATAACTAATCCTATATAAACGACGATCAGGATCGCATTGGAACTGAAGAGAGCGGCCGGCCAATTGAAATGTTTAAAGGACTCCCCACCTCACAAATTGCGCGCTCCAATCTTCCATCGCAATCCTGCGATAGGCGGCGGATGCGGTGTGTGCGACGCCGTGTTAGGGGAGAAGTTCCCGGCCCCCCTCAAAACGAACGATCGCCTCCGGTACTTGTAACGTTGTGGTGTAACGCCACTGGTGCACTGTCACGCGCATGGTCTGGTAGGGGGACAGACATTCAACCAATTCTGGATGGAGGCGGCAAAAAGCGCGGCGAAATCGCGGTGATTGAAACGACTCTGGTGTCTATCATTGGGGCACAAATTTGAAGTGAGGTAGATAAGTAGCATCAGCTGGCCCTACTTACCCAATCTACTAGGAACTTGTGCCCCAATGATCGTTTAAACAAAACGAATTCCATTGCGCGATTTGCCGCGTCCATTCAATATCGGGTGAATGTACCCATACCCGTTCCAGTAACGTGTTCGATGCTGTCTCAGGCCAACAAAGCCTCTCATTTCTCCAGGGTCTGCTCTCTGCTACACATTCTACAGAGCTGTTTGGAACGACCATGGCCTCGAATCGTATATCGGCTGACATTCGCTAAGCGCTGTATAGGCCGCATACGCATTCAAAACGCCGCCACGAAACGAAAGTCATTATCCTAGAGAACTTCTCAGTTTTATGTGACATGGTATCAGTCCACTCCATCGTAGTCCATCCAGAAACCCTTATTTTTGAGCTGTTGTCACACATGCCCTAAAATAAGAACGGGAATTTTTGGTTTCCTGGCTTCTCTTCTGGATTTCGCTTGTTTGTGGAGTACCTAGTATCTGCGATTTGATCTCAACAGCGCACATAACCAGGCTATCTGGGGCAGTGCTTTCGATTTTATAAACAGTTCTTCTGGCAACCTTATTTTCCGTCTTTAAGCTACTCTTTTTCAGCCAAGGTCTCATGTATCGGCAGCTAGCATTCCACGATATGATGACGATATTCCAAGCGGACCACCACCGCAGGAGCGATACGACCAACCTCCGGTTGAGGTTAGAAACTTCATTTTTGGTTCGATAGGGGAAATTTCCTAGATTTGAACGATCATCGGCTGGGGTGTAAAGAGGAAACACTCCTGTTTCTCTTCTCATAACTTTCTGTTTTTAAAAGCTTATAAGAACAGACATTGGATTCCCCACCGTGGTCTCACCAGTATGGTTCTATTTTTGGTTCCGTGGCTTGCATTTTTTGGCATCTGTCGGTCTATCCTATTGCCAAACTGGTGTTAGTGGTACCAACGAGAAGAGAGTTCACAGTTGGCGCTGCACTGGGGTCAGTGGACAGCACTATGGCATCAGCACTTCTGATTTCATAAAAGGTCTAGCGTTCCCTCGACCAAGTAGGGATTAAGCATCACACAATTGCTAGCTACT
Organism: Haemonchus contortus; assembly: GCA_000469685.2. NCBI lineage: Eukaryota > Metazoa > Nematoda > Chromadorea > Rhabditida > Trichostrongylidae > Haemonchus > Haemonchus contortus. Next base: position 20,041,794 of record LS997566.1, read on the forward strand.
AAAATCATGAAATAATCGCTGCTTGGTTGGAGAAACCAATAGACCTTCTCAGCATCAATCTGCTGAGCTCATTCGTAGGTTTTGATAGCCATTCCACAGAAACATGAAAACTTGGGATATAAAAAGTGGTTTCAGGAGGGTGCTCTGGGCGGTGTCCGACGCATTCCTCTTTGCGGGACGCTCCAGTCGCCTTATATGGACTGCTTGCATTGTATTTTTGTGAATTTAGGAGACTTCCACTGCCACTACTGACATAACAGAATCACGTGGAGATCCACTCAAAGGCCCTGCTCATCCACTGGACCCTGCCCTTGGTCTTACAGCTATCGCCATCTACGACTATCAGAAGAATGACGATGATGAAATAAGCTTCGAACCGGATGACATAATTACGAATATTGAGCAGGTGACATTGCTATACAAGCGTTTCTACTGTTCTCCATAAAGCATTCCACTTGTGGAATGTTATTCATGCCTTTCTTTCCTCTTCAGATTGATGCCGGATGGTGGAGAGGAATTTGTAATGGGCAATATGGCCTATTCCCTGCGAACTATGTGGAATTACGATGAAAACATTCTTGGAGTCATTTCTAATTCTGTATGTGTGTTGAATCTTTCATATTGAATATGTATCATGCCCGAATGCCTTCTCTGATAAAAAATAATAGGTAGAGTGTTCTGTTCGGGACTCTGTGGGAAAGCTCGCAGGGAGGTGGAACTTCAGGAGCCTCAGTGGAGTTTTTAGATGTGTATAATTCCATTTGTAAGGAAAGACATCAGTAAAGGAAGTTTTAGAACGATCCTCAATCTTTCGAGAAAAAGTCAGCTAGCCGGTTACAGAGAATCTGGTGGTCTGAGTTTCAGTAGGTGGAGCTCTGCGTACCGTAGCGCTCATACAAGATTGGGAGGTGGCAGACTTTTGCTTAACTTCAGCTCCAAGCTGATCTTTGATAGGGTTTTCGGGTGGTTTCTATGGCCTAGTGCAACTCTCCCTGTTCTACCGGGGGACAGTTGAATGTCGGATCCATGACTCCTTTGTTCGAGAACATGTAGACAGCCAGAAAGCACGAGAAATTGACTCGCTTACATTACTTGGCTAGGCGCCTACTGCACGATGGTTTATACCAACTGGTAATGATGTGTAGCGACGCTGTTAACGTTAGAGTTATGAAGGTCTAATAGGAAAATTGTCAGATTCCCACTCATTTGAGCCCGAGCCCGAGCTTAATCCGACAGTTCCTCAACATTGATCAGAGCGTAGGAGACTGCAGCTATATGATAAAGGGTTGAAGGTATGAATGGGAAGATGAGGCTAATAGTTGCTATAAAAATAAAACAAATAGAAATATAACCTGTGTAAATGTCAGTCATTTGAAGTAAAACAGTTAAAAGCACTTACAAAAAAGAGAAATCCATTCCTGCAGTCATAGTGTTCTCCTTTTAACCAGGCCCAATAACGATTATTCCACAATCTTTGATTTTGCATGTGTTCATCTGCAGAGTCAGTGGCTTGCCTTTGTTTCATGGGTGATAGCGTAGGGATAACAGAGGCCCCATGGGGAGGGCGGGAACGGGTGGGTTTCTTGGCGAAAGTGGCGGGGGCGGCTGCTGATCATCCCGAGAATGCGGAGGTTCTCATTAACAGGAATCCATGGGATCGCCGCAAGTGCATCTTTCTTATTGCTGCCATTCTATTCCGTCATTTACAATATACTTTTTATCATTAATTCTTGTCAGCATGCCCTTTTTCTGGGCTCTTCTGTCTCCCCTCCAGTGGAAATCCATCAGAAAACGCTGAGTTAATCATGCGTGTTTCGCAGTTATGTTCTGTTATCTGGTAGAATGAGCCCTAACTAAGGCGGCTGAGCTCTCGGACGGTCTGTCAAAAGCGTTTCGAGGTTGTCTGTCATTAGTGGAATTGTTTTTTGGAATAAACAGACAAATCATACGTCATGATTCATATGATCGACTGGCCAGGCCATCCGCAACAAATTCTTTGCCCCCTTCTCATCGCTAACATCTGTTTTACATACAAATTTATGCACGACACGTCTGTTTTGAATTTATCCGAATTAAGAGAGAAGAGGGAGTGTTCTTATCAGCACCAAACTGCTCCCATTGTCGGTTTTTATTTACTCGGTTCTTTACCCAGGATAGATTACTGATAGACCTTCTAAAGTAGGAAGAACCAGATAACCATAGCCTACCTCTGATTCCATTACAATTTACAATCGTGTAGGCTTGTTGTAAAAATATCAAATAGATAATTCTAAAAAAGAAAATATCAATTAAATAGCAATACTATATTATAATATTATTATGTTGTAAAAATCGTGAAGGTGTATTCGGTTGAGTATTATTCATCTGATTTATCAATGGGCGAGTCAACTTCCTACCGTTCAGACAGTCATGGAACCAGTCATTTCCCTTGTAATCGATCCGCCAGCCAGACATTTTAGTGGTTTATTCGATTGACCTTAAAGGGATTCGGGGAAGGGACGTAAGGTCCGATGAGAATGTTCTGTTGAACGAAGTGATCAGTGTAGGGAGTGTTTTCGATCAGTTGGTTTTTACTCAAACTTATTTTTTTTCGCGATGAACACTTAAAGATTCATTTGCTGCCGATCAAGCAGCTAAACCCACAATACATTCTTAAACTGATCAGTCACATGGGGAACATGCTCGGGGTGGTCGCAGTCACGTAGCGATGGATGTTATTCCCACTGTTGCTGGGAGGATTCTTAGTTGGGAATACTACAGAGAATTGGTTATTGGAAGCAGGGTCGTTTTAGCTGATCGACTTCGGTTTTGTCGTCTGCCCTTTTGTGGTCACGCTCAGGGTAAGGCCCTCACTAATCGGGAGCTTTTTGTTGGACGTCCATGTTTAAGACGCCGAAGGTGAATTCGCGATATATATGATCAGCATCCTATCAGCCCAACCTCGTGTCGTCGAAATTTTCCTTCCTACAGGTCTTGAATGGTGGGCAATAGCAACCCATGGGCTGGCTCCGGTAGTTTGTTGCTACTGGTGCTACGTCGAAACCAGATAGTTTGACGGCTGCTGAATGACGTGAAATTAGCAATTGGGGATTCTGTGGAATTCATTTTAATCAGATGCTAATGAATAATCGATGACATTCTCTCACGATCAACGACGCGGTATCATCAGACTGGCTGGCGGAGTGTAATCCTCGGCATCTTTCACCCTCTCCTCATTGTTTCCTGCATGGATGACTATCCCCTGTCGCGGCCGCTGGAAGGCTGCTCTCATCTTCTGCTTTATCTTATCGTTTTTGCTACTTGGATATTATTTTACAGTAAGATTACTTGTTAAAAATCTAATAATTTCTTTGAATTTGCTACACTTATTCGTAGTGTACACCCAACAGTTAGCAAGTAGGCCTAGGATTGGCGCCTAGCTCACCTATTTTTCTCAGAACCCTACTGATTCGCATTTCTAATAACAAAGGACAAAAGGGTAAGGTTCTCGACTTTGATCAAATCGATAGAATCATAGTTAGCTGCAGGAAGAAAACATTCCGAAGTCTAAATGAGGCGTTAGTGACTACAACCAAAAAGGATTCCTCTTGTTATTCGTTCTTTTCGAGGCAAGATTCCTAATAAAATGGCCTATAAGGACACCTTTGCCCAGCCACTTGGAAATCATGTTGAACCGCTCCCCTGGCTCCTATAGTATTAATCACTGCTTGTGTTTTTGTGAAGCGGGGTACTGTGTGAAAGCCCCTAGGCCAGCATCTTGAATTTTATGATTTTCGAAAGCTTTGAAATATTCATGAAAAGAGGCTGCTGCTTCATACATCTCCCATATAGGTCTAAGTGAAGGACAGGACGTTCTCTTATAGGTGGCATCTGTAAAAAAGAATGCTCTCTCCTATAGGCTTTAGTAAAATGCCTTCTCTTCTAGACTAGTATACTTGCAAACCCGTTCCATGAAAGAGAATGGTGCTGCGAAATTGCGGGAGTACAGCTGTTCAGCGAAACATTACGGCCGCCATTGTTCTAGGATCACATACTGGATCAATCAAATCCAATTGTAGGCAGCAGGAGAACAGCTTTTGCGGGTAACGGATACTATAAGTAGAACGTCAGAGGTTACGGCTAAGTTCGAAAGGGCTGCATGAACAGCTCTGTCGAGTTGACCAGAGCTCCCTCACAACAATACCAGCCCCAAACTTCCTGGCAAAAGCTAGACAGCTGTTATGGGTGTGATTGAACGGTAAGGCGTTCATTGCAAGCGTTCGTTTCTGACCGATTTCCCTATGGCCCCTCCTTGAGGTTTTCAACGATTTCTGAGGTTTCTTCCTAAAATGAGCCTGTGATCCTCAAGATAACACAACTGACGCTGTCCGGTCCAAAGCCCGTCTATATAAGACGTAGTTTACTACACCAGTTCTGCAAGAAGGGTGATAGCTGGCTTGAAGAGCTATGAAGAGCTGTGTAGCTGATATCTGGCTGTGCCCTGTCTGAGCAGTTGAAGCTTTTCGATGATTTATTGAACACGCTGCAACCCGACCAGCTGAAGAGAAAGCATAATGCCAAACTTTCACCCATTCATGCTCTCGGTTCAGAGGGAGAATTCCAACGCAGCATGGGATTGAGGCGAAACCATACAGTGACATTGTTCAGGATCGCTTATGGAGTAGAGTGACCTACAGCTCACTTTCCGTGACAGAGTTAGCTTACGCTCACCGATACCTACTCGGAGAGATGTGAACTAGTAGTGGAAGAGCCGCTGCTGGAAGTAATGCGCGAGTATCTCCAAAATCCATCAGAGGTCATAACCTCTACAAGGACCAAGTGTGAAAGCACAGGAAATGTTTGGGAACGTGATAAAACTTCAGAAGTCATTTCTCAACTGGAAAGTTCACATGGCAGATTTTCAAAACTAATTTTCAATTTTTTATTGCTGGCAGTTTGGTGATAGCTTATTGTAAGACCGTTAATGAGGTATCCCATTCTAAGCTTCTTGTAGAGCCGGCCTTTGACAAGTAACGAATAAAGTTCCGATTCTCTCAAGACTTGAGTGGTTATTCGCGTCGAGGTTGACGTGGGTAGAGTCTGGAAAAAAGTTAGCAAATAAACTACGCCGTTGACAGGGGGCGCTTGAGCAAAAGCAACCAACGGCAGTAGCGACGAGAGGGACGCTCACTGTTCTGCCTGGAAAGTCACGCGCAGATCCCCCCTCACAACGTTACTCTGCAAATACACTACAACGGAGTGTGCGTGGTGCCTAGTGATCTTCCTCGGGGTGAATCTTCATCTTCACTAATTTGCTTTGTAATTAATTCGATTTCCTTTTTACTTAGCTAACCTTTCTTGCAAAATTCCGATTTCATGGAGTGGCAATTTATGCGTGCCTATCCTTTCCATTTTTGCCTACGACTTTAACCACTGATAGATTAAATAATACGACCTGCGAATCTCTCTGTCACCATTTCTTCAGCATCTTATTTCTACCGGAACCATTTCTAAGTAATCGAGTGAATTCATCAGGTGTCTGCAAATCCCCTAGCGAGAACGTCAGAAGAAGTCAGCGACATGAAGAGAAACACTTCCATTCAAAATTAAAAAGCTTTTTTTTTGTGAATCGCACCACACCACGGGTAGAATGGAACAACTGCCTTCTGAAGGGTAAAGGGGTCATAGAGTTCGTCTACAATTTGGACAGCAGTCATATGTGTTCGATCATCTGAATGAATTTGTTAGTGTCGGCCATCATTTTTTCAGCTCTGGCTATGGAGAACCTTGTTTTTCTATAATACATTAAATTTGATAGTTAAGCCGTGCACTTCAATAGCTCGGAAATTATCGGTCTCCGCCTTTAATTGTATACACAAGCATGTAGGGTAGGCAGAGAAATCTTGTTCGGCTACGGAGTGGAAGTTAGGGCCCAAAGGAACGAAGTTGCGGCTAAAAGAAATGAGTATCTCGTCCACGAGTTACACTCGCAAGAAGGAGAAACATTGTGTGTGATTACCCTTTATGACCTCTACTTGCTTTATTGCGTTTTCCCTTTGTCTGCTACTATCTAGTTTGTTGTGCCGAGTTTCTGTAGAAGTAGGACCCTTGCTGAGTCAACTGTTTAATAGTGAAATGTTAGTCCTTTGGGTGAAGAAGTATCATTATTGATATCATGTGGGATTCCCCTGTTGTTCATCGAGAGAACACTTGGCTTCACGTTGTTGTGGTCCAGTCGTTCCTCCCATTAGATCCCATACTCGATCAACAACTGCTTCGTTGTCAACGATTCGATCTTTGTTCGTTAAGCAGTTTGCTGAAAAGATTGACTTGGCTTTTGTAAGAGTGCGCAGTTTCTGGGAGGGAATTGAGGTCGACTGCGTCCACCAGAGGGTAACAACTTTCCGGCAGTTTTACTTTTTTATGCTTTCTCGTTTTTCAGCTAGAAATAATCTGTCCCAGTGAATAGAGAGATCCCTGACAGTGTATTCCCGCGCCTAGCTTGTGCTTATCCAACTGAATATCGCCTATAATCCCAGCAGATGAATAGGCAACTCACACGAGGATCACACACAAGATCTAGGAATGGGTCCTCCCAATAGTCAGAGCTACCTTCGCCATACACCAACATATGCCCTTGCACTGTCGTGTTGTCATGATGATTCTAGCGGGGAGTCGAACTTCCTCCGAGAGGCTGATCATCGTCTAACGATGCAAGTTGAACTAATGCTTACCTAGTTAGCTGTATCCCAGACCAGTTTTCTTTGATTCGATTATCGATTGACATGTGACGTCCAGAGGGCAAGCGGTGTGCGTCGTTGCGAGCGGGCTGGGCTGCCTGAGCTTTACAGCTGGGGGCGTCCTGCGTAAACATCCGGCTCTACCGCGATGAGCTTTCAATCAGCCATTATTTAACCATTAATTGTTTCTTAACCACAGCATCATTTTTGTCAAGCTTGAAGATGTTCCTTTCTCCTTCTACTACATCCCACCTTTCTAAAAGAGTATCATCGTTACTTATCCAGTCCTTGATTGCTTGTTTTGGGTAGTTCTGTGCAAAACAGGGGCTGAAGTTTTGAACAGCTCATCAACAGGGTTCAGGTCGGGAAAGAAGGTCGAGATGTTGTCTAAGAGATTGTTAACTATGTATATGGAATATGGAGTCCCTTTTCATCCCGCAGGAATCAAGTGATTTGTAAAAAGTTTAGTTCCAAGTAACAAAAGTTCATGTCCTATGTCCCGTTTGGGTTCAGCAATGCAGACGAAAGTTGAAAATGTTCTTTCTCCCTGAATCTCGGTCGTAGGAGGGTGAGGCTAAATCGTTTTCCTATATGATCTGCTTTAATTTTAATATAATAAAAAGCTGGGATACTTCACTTTCAGACCTTTGGAGTCTGCTTTTATTCGTTTCTGATTTTCAAGGTTCTTAATGCACAGTGCTTAATCTCTCGCCCGCTTCTTAACCCGCAAATGACTGGCTCGATATTCCATTAATAGTTTCTCATTTCAAATTGTCTTGAACTTCATCAATACCTTATGGCAGCTAAAACGGAGTAACCCGATTTGGAAAACTGGTCAGTTAGTGAAGAAAGTAAAGAATTGGTGGTCGAACTGCCTTTGTGCAGCATTGACTCATCGGCTGCTCATCTCTCAACCGCAACAGCTGCCAAGATGGGCAACAAAGGCATGCTTTGGTCGTTGATAACCTCGTAATAGAAAAATGTAGACCTTCAAAATTAAACTGTGGATTTCCTCAGTTGTCCAGACTTCTCACTGTATGTTCTCGATTAATTCTATTTTTGCTGTTTGAAATTCTATTCTTCTTCTCTTTGAAATCTTCTTGCTCGTACCGCTACCGCTCTTTGTTGATTCCGCGTTGTTCCAACTGGAAAAAAAGTCAGGATACAAGTTGAGTAATTTTCTCAACCGTTACAATTGGGTCCAATTGTATAGCAAGTGTTCTTAAAGCAAACTTTTACTTTGCCATCACGAGTTCTCAGTGACAAGCAAGTTCTGCTGTAAAAAGAAGTGACACTGTGTAGTCGTGCTAGCCGCTTCAAAGTCACAAGGGGTGGTCTAAGAACCACCAGAAAGAGAACATCCTGACGTAGACCATGAGCTCCATGATTCCGTCGAACTGACTCGGTAAGGCACAGCGTCGAACTCCATTCACAACAAAGGGCCGCGCTTCTGACACATGTCAAACAGTTGGCCGAGTGGCCGGTGGTCGATGTATTCGGCCCCTAGATTGGTGGTGCTGCGCGGGATCGGATAGATCTCAATTTTTTCAGGAAAGCTCCTTTTTTTTTGTCCGAATCCGTATATCATTCCTTTCTGGTCACTGAACGGATAAGGTCAGAGACCAGGAACTGTTTTAACCCATTGACGACCGCGCCTTTTATGCTGTCCTTACATTAACTTTTAATTTCTCTTATAACTGTAGTTGGAAATGAATGATTCCTGGACCACAGTGCCTCAAGACTCTCTAGCAGGTGTGAGCTCAGCTGATACTTGAAAGCATGAAAAAATTATAAGAACACTTGATAGATAATATAAATACTACAGGAGCACGATATGGTGTGGCCCGCCGGCAGGCCAAGCGGTCGTTCATGGGTTGAACTACGGAAATGAGGTCCTTGTTGTTACGCTTATTCATTGTTGTCAGAGTAGCACCGATGTTTTTGTTAGTGAGATCAGCTAGTGAAAGCGATGAAAGAGTTGGTCGTGACGTCAAGGCATTCCAACAATAAGCGACGAATTGACTGAAGCAAGTGAAGCGTCTGCGGACTTTGTAGGAACAGAGCTGGGTAGAGAGTGGTTCCCTAGCTGATCAGTGTTACAATACAGAGCTGATTTTCAGTGTTCCCTCTGATTGCTTTTTACGACACTTCCTCAGATACAGTCGTATAAACAAATCTCTGTGAAAAGTGGTCATGTAGAGTCACACCCCGTCTCCAATACCGAGTGCTAGATCACAGAGTTGGGGTAAACGACATCACCTGTGCTGGGAGGCAGTTCTTAGATAAGGGAATTGGCTTTTTCACCTTGACCTCAGGAGGAGAATATCTTCGGGAAAGTGAGACGATTATCTTGAACAATAAGCTGAGATGGGGTAGTAATTGATCATTCAGTTGATTCACCCATCCCGGTGCTCTTTTCTCTCTTGAAGCTTGATTGAGAAGCTTTATTCCTGGGATCAAGAAACGGGCTCCACTATGGGGAGCTAGCTAACCCTCTAACACTCCTTCTCTTCGCTCCAGTACTGAGTGCGATGACAAAGTGGCCCCCACTTCTTTTCCTTCGCGCCCATGGCTACATTTTCAGCGAAACAGGGTAAAATGAAGAGAATGCCTCTCTGAAAACTGTTTTAGAATTAATGACAGAAAACAGTAGCTCCTAATGTGTGCCATGCACTTCCTAGCTAACATTTTCGCAGTTGATAAATGTGATTACTAGTTCCGGTAGAAGTACATTATGTCATGGTATTCATTCACAAACGGCGCGATATTTTTTCTGAGATGAAAATGAAGTTGGGTGGAGGGAGAAGGGGCACATCTCGTCTGTAACCCTAGTCCTTAGAAAAGAGGAGAGAAGCAGTGGTCATGGTCTATGCGAGCCCCTAGTGATGCTCTCTCCCCCCACCTTAGCTTTCTGCACTATGGAAATCATCCGGCCACTTCCCCATCCCACTTGCTCCTTTCCTAAGACTACTGCAAAAGTAGTCCCTGGCTCAAAAGCTATTCCATTCGCCTATACAAGCCCGAAAACTCGGCTACCCCTCCTCCTCCGCCCTCTAGCACCTAACTTTAAAGACGAAAGGTAACCTTTAAGACTACACTTTCACCATAAGCCCCTTATACATTCAGTCAGCTTCTTGTGAAGAAAGCTCGTTCTAAATATTTATAGTTTAGCTTATGGATTCGACACCTGTCTCGAAACATTGACACCTAAACCGCTAACTGGTTTCATGCCAGAACTGATTTTTTTTCTGTTTGAACAGTGGCTCTTTTCAATTCACTCTTTTTCATTGAGATCATAGCAGAGGCTTAAAATGCTAACAAAAAACAGCAGCGGTATCATCAAGCTTGTTTCGCTTCTACTTTGTCGATCTGCCGTTTTTATAAGACAATAAAACGCACGCATGGTCACGGGTTCGAATCCCTGATCGATACCCGCCTGGGCCGACCAAGCCTTCCATCCCTCCGCGGTCGGATGATTGGTACCAGACTCGTCTGGGAGGATAAAAGCGCTGAATTGCCCATCGGTTGGCCACCGCAAGTCATTGTCCCGGCCACATACGCATTCACTACACCACTACGATCCTGAGTGGAAATTGAATGCGGGGCAGCATCCCTCAGACGGGATTTGTGAACGCTTATGGAGTTTACATTTTTTAATCTGGGAACAATGTAAACAACAACAGCAACAACAGGGGCTATGATGTTCCTGTAATGAGCGTTTTCTGTAGATATTGATTTTGGAACGTTCATTTGCAGACAGACGTGGGAGATGCTTTTCTTCAAGACCGCTCTTTAATACGCAGCTGTTGCTTGATCCACAGCACTCGGAATCAGTTGCTTGGAAGTTTGATCAGTTAAACTACCTTGAATTCTTGGTGTCGTATGTGAGAGGACAAGGGCACTAATTTAAGAAGCAGCTGACCGATTCAATTTCAGGGGACAGGCGGCTCACTCGATACAAACTTTCAAATCGTAGTCAGAAGGGGATGAGCTGATCATTTGGATGAATTCCTTCACACTTCTTTCTCTATAATTCCTATGTATCACGAACAGCTGCCTTAATCCTTCCGGGTTTTCATTCATGACTGCACCTCACTTCAATACGTGCTCTTTTCATTACCGTTGAAGAATTGTGGGGCATGTCGCAAACGAGTTTTCGTTGTAATGCTTCGTATACTCGATCAAGTGAGGGAAAAAAGGTTTTCAAAGAACGACGGGTCTTGTTGGAAGGAAGGAAGGATACACTTCACACATCACATCTGCTAGAACCCACCAGCCGCTACAGCCAGCCAATTTCTCGAAATCTTTCTTGTTTTCCTTTGTCACAAGGGCATCATTGTGCCTGCCTGTCATGACTGTTGGTGTCGACGCAAATCAAAACAAACAGAATCCACTTTCATTTCTTCGAAGCTTATCGGCCATCGGTCCGATCTTGTGATTTCCCTTCATCTTCATGTCGAACTGTACATATATTTTTCTTCACACTTTTTCAAATGAAACATTTCTTGTTTTCAAAGCAATACAACGTTCCGATCGACAGAGTGCCTCTGAAAAGCAAACATAATCGTCGACATTCAATGGCCCACTTTTTGATGTTCAAGTTACAACCAGCTGTTTTGTTCCTGCGGTTTTTTTTTGTTTTTTTTTTTTGCCATATTTTCTAGCTTGCGATGCACTTGAAGTGGTCAAGGTTGGCCCCTTTTGCGGGAGCCTGAACAGGGCAGAGGTGGTTTAGTATTAAGTGGCGCACCATCTCACACGCTGGGGCACGGGTTCGAATCCCGGATCGATATCCGCCTAGACCAACAAAGCCTTCCATCTTCCGGGTCAGTTAATTGGTACCAGATCCGTCTGGGAGGATAAATTCACAGACTTATACAATGGCTGGGCACCGCCCGTTCAGTGTACGGGATTGAACAACCCCCCAAAGACTTTATTCTTTTGTTTTTCATGTGTACTCAAAAAAGAGTCGCTTACAACGATATTCACTCTCTCAAGTCTCGCTCACCACATACCTTCTCCCTCTGTAAAGTGGAGGGAGCAGTAAATTTCCTCTATGGAGGGAGCAGTACATATCTTCTTGAGCTCAGTGAGTCATGAATCGAGTAGAATCTTCTCTTCATCTAGCTAGACTAACTCTTGCTAAATCGCCCACCACTTCCGCAAGTAGCTTTCGCATTCAGTCTTTCTATGTTTCTCAAAGTTCCACCTTCACACTGTCAGAGAAGGGCTGGAAGCCCCTGGTTCGAAGTGTTGACCGCAGCCTAAAAAGCTTCCAGGCTATGCTGTGACCGCGAGAACCGACAAAAAGATTAATACAAGAGTCCGAATAAATAAAGGTTCAAAAAGCTTTCATTTCCCGAGAAAATTCGGTTGTTGAGCGTTTTTGAGTATTATGAGCCTCTGTTACTTCCCAAATAGATTGCCAGATTACCAGTGCGGATGACCAGAGGCAAGGAACTATTATAGTTTTTCGATCTTTAGGCCATTTATTACGAGGGACTTTGTTTTGCATATCAAAAAAAGAGATATTTTTCTCATCCCACGTCCATAGACAATTACAGCGATCGCCGCGTGACAAGCAAAATACATATGTTGTTTGATTAAGATACAAAACAAAACTGATACAGTCATTTTCATGTCGCACCCTTATTGATGGAACTTTCGTTATTCGTTTTGGTTCATAAAAGATGCAGTTTACAACAATTTTGAGGAACCTTTTCCTATAATAAGAAGCGGAAGTATTGGTTGGGGTTAATGCATTCATTCATGGTGAAGGAATCGAGAAAATTTTTCGATTTGGCGAGCCCGCTCGCCATGCTCGTATTCAACTGCCACACGGACTTGGTGGGCTTGAGGCCGCCCCAGTCTTCCTTGCGAGCTCCTACGGGCTGGTACTACCTCCGCAGTACGCTATCGGGGTTGCTAGCCCAGCGCCGAGCTCTCTCAACGATCGGACCAAGGCCTACGTACCATTCCCTGTGCCCTAGGATGGTTGCGGTATAAATGGATGTCACCAACATTCTACGAATTATCGGCACACATTGTAAAATACACTATTTATAATAAACTATTATACATATGATGTGAAAAGAATGGTTAAATACGAATAAATGGAGAAATTGCTATGTGAAAAACACTATGAAAAAAGGCAAGAAAATATATACACAAATATAACCACACTCGATGAGATTGGGTCGATGACAAGCGGCTACGGTGTTGACGACGGCGACGACTGATGATGAAAGCGTGGCATAGGGGCTCGAGTCCACTGCCACGTGGCAAACTCTAGCTAGCTACCTGCAGCTTACGGTGCCTTCCCGGCGGGACTACGGGCGCGCCACGCCAGACCGTCCTTTAAGTCGTCCGAACGGCACGACATCTTCCGTTGCTGTTAGAAGTCATTCGTGCATACGCACGGGACAATTTTTAAGCCTTCATACTGTTCTATCTAGGCCTTTCTCCACCTGACAACTCCACATATGGTGTACGAGGAGTCCACAGATTTATCTCATAAACATTTTTATCGTGAACTGTCCCTTTATTACTTCTTCACATCCAGATTTAAAAATAAAAGTAAAGTCAGTTTACAGGCTTGCTAGACTAGGTGGGTGGAGAACGGTCATCAGACGAGAGCAGACCGTAGCGCTGTACTTTGAGACGTTCTTTCGTGTTTTCTTTGTGTCGGCAGCTTTAGCTTACGGAGGCGAGTCAACAGGCTGAATCGAATTGACAGAATTGTCCCCATACGAACTCCAAAGTTTACTCGATCTGTCCTCCGGTAAATGCGACTGTTCGGCAAGGTTCCGAAGTGACGGTTCATGATTTGTGGAATGTTTCTGTTTCTTCAGTTCACCTCAACCACATAGACATAGCTGCATTACAACCACTTAATCGAATGACACGCGAACGGCGGTTGGCCGGTGGTGCTGGTGGGTTGCAATCGAACACATTGGCAGCCGATCACCGTCTGCTCAGTCTAACCGCCTGCTCGTTGCTTTTGTTTTCATCGGGTCCAGCACTAATCGGCCAGTTCAAACACCTCATGAACATCATTGACTTTATCACAACATCTACACCATGATAAAGTTTCAGGGCTAGGTTCAGTAGAAAGTTTGGTTCTTTTTTGATCCTGTCCTTAACAGTCCGCTTTGATTTTTTTTCAAGGATCTTCCCGATGTGGTTTTGACTATCAGTTTCGTTCTAGTTTTTCTTCATATGACCAAGTGATTCTTCCAACAAATCACAATTTATAAGCGTTCCATGACCGTCTCTCCATTAATCTCAGCTTTCCAAGTAATATCTGTTGTGGATTTGCCTCAGCCTCAGATTGCTAATAACTTAAGTAACGCTTGGCGTTTGGGCTGAAGCGCCTTCATTGAAGCCTGATAGTCGAATACATACTTGTGAATCACGAGGTTACCTTTCCAATATACCAAAGGATATTTCAAGGGCTGAGAAACATAAACGGCCACGCTAGCCCTGATATGGGCGGAGCTTTGCCGGCACCCTGAGCCTAATGTCTCTCACGATATTTCTATACGTTTTTGAAAACCATAGGTTGGATCAGAGAAAGCCCAGGAGACCTCCAAATCCACAACACTCCCTAAGTTTGATAATGCTGTTGGAACTCCACTCTAAAACCAAAACAGGGCTTCCTGGATCTTCTCCCGAAAGGGAAGAGAGGACTTCCTTGCAGCTCCACACGGTTCGCATGGGAATGAAGGGAAGTTCTGAGATGAGATATGTAGAGACATGTTTGCGTGTTAAGTGAGAAGAGGGAACTCAGCAGGCGAGGATCTTTCAATCATTCTTCTTATCTCAGTCGGTAATTCTGTCTGTTCTGTGAGCAAAAGTGTCAACCGTTGTGATTCCCTGCTTGGAAATAGTTTCTTTTGTATCAAATTTCGGGTCTCGAAGCAGACACTAGTGCTGAAGCGAGTGACACATCCCATATGGGTTGGCCATGTCGCAGTTAGCCCTTTTTTATCACCACCTTAGTCTGTGAGAGGATTGATCTTCAAAATGAAGCGGTAGATAACAACTTTTCGTTCTCGTTCATAAAATCGGCCATTTCTTCGTGAGGGGAGACGTCAAGGTTTCCCGATGAATCAAATTCAACATTCCCTACGCTGTATGTTTTGCTGCAGGGAAGTGTTGCTGTTTCAGAATGTTTCTGATGTGATTTCGTCTACCAATCGGAGTGCTTGAAACCCTCCCGTAAAGTTTTTATACATCTTCCTAGTAACATGGGATCGCTCCTGCTTCTGCTCACTGATATTGATGGAATGAAGATTAGAAGGATGAGAAGGATTTGGCTGTGTCATGGATATTCCCCGTAATTTGTCAATCAATTAGTGGCTCCCGAAAGCATTCGACTTCACGTACGTTCGCGTCTGTCTTGATTAACCTTTAGCCTTTATGTTTAACTTCCTTTTAGCTTCGTAAAACCGTGCGTAGAGGACGAGTACAGAGCTTTTGTTCAGTATTTAATGCTGTTGCTACTTTTAGGTGTAATTAACTACATTGTAAACCAAATACAATAAAAGAGAAAGGATAGGATTTTGTCGCAGCCCTCCCAAATGGGATTTACTCAAACAGTTGATTTTTGTTCAAGCCACTTTAAGCGTTCGAACGCATTTACACTACTTTGCTATACTTAAAATCCGCAATTGATGGAAAAGTCCTTGCTTTTATTTCCTTTTAGGCACCTAACACCAATTGAGGACGCTCGGGAGATGGTGCTTGGCCTGGGAAAGTGTTGACCCGAGGCTTTATTCTGCGTGTTGTGGCGATTTCACTCAGCTTCCCTTAGCTCTACCTCACAAAACGTACTAGTAAACAAGAACTCTAAATCTCATTACCGTATTTGAATTTGAAATGGAATGCTCAGCGGTGTTCACGAGACTGACCATGAACTTCACTTTGGAGACCCTAGTTGACGGATTTGGCTCATACTAATGTTTGAATGGATCAAGCCGTGCATACGTCTCAGATTTGCAGATATGTCTACAAAACAAATTATAGGGGAGTGAAAAGTCCGTTTGATGTGGCTGGATTTGATCCTGTGGGTGGTTTCAGGAAAATTAAGTTTCTCCCCACTCTCCCTCTCCTTAGTTCTTCACGTATGAACGGGTACATACATAATTGAAAACAGCGAAAAGACTAACATTTCGGAACTGTGGAAAGTGTCATCACTGAACTGTAAATCTACTCGCAAAAAGCCAATCTAATCTGGGATTGCCGTCTGAAAAATTTTAACTGTTCAGCTTCTAATTGAATAAATGTTCAAGTTCAACGAAAAAATCGGCGTCGATCCAGTTCGACTGCCTAAAACAATTGACGTGGTCGTCTTTCTCGGTGCTCCGGGGATTCCACCATTGAAGCGGGCGAAACTTGCTTTAGGTGACGTTCAGAAGCGACCTTCACCACCTTGTGTGTGTGGGTGGATAAATTGTAATGCTCCAGTGATCTTGAAAATGGCTCGCTTTCTATTTGATGAACCCCATATGCACTGACAACAATGATGGTAGACTATTAGCAGACGGTCACCTGGTCTACATAATTCATTATGAACTGCTGCTGCTGGCCAGGACTACAGTCCAGCTAATCGTCTGGCACTCATCTTCCTGTTTTCAATTGAGATTCAACTGTTGTCTGTGATTGATGTCATTCAAAGTCGAGCTTTAGTAGATTGTTTGAAGCTCCAAGCGAATCGACTAATTCGTAATCTGTCTTACTCAGATCTCTCGATAGTACTCCGAACGCAGGTTCTTTTCATGTATTTCGAACATTTTTCTTTTATAAGAGCGCAAGTCGTTATCTAGAGGCTTTGCGAGGTTGATAGCAGGAATTGGCATTTATATCTCATCAGTCTCCCATTCTCTCAAGTCGTTTCTAGTGGTTATTTTCATCTTAGACTATATTACATATGAAACGAAGTCAAAGAAGCTCCCATTGTTCGCACTGAGCGCTCTTGTCCAGCCTACAGTAAAGCAATCGGGGTTAATTTCCAACTTCATTTCTTTAAGTCTCGGAACCCAGGACTGAACCACTTACCTTACACCGCAAGTACCTTTGGGAACTAATCTTTCCAGAGCACGAAATTTTTCGTAGTAGTGGGCAAAGAAGGAACCATGAAGAGAGCAGAATGCATGGTACCATGTTTCTTTGTAAAATATTGCCCGCAGATTGGCACACCGCTTTATTTTTATTTCTTATTATTTCCGATTGTTAATTGCCAATCGTACGAATGTTTTGTTGGACTGTGGTGCAGTGGGGTGGGTCATACAGAACCGGTTGACATAACTGAGACAGGTCCACAGAATTTTTATAATCGATGCATTTTGATTTGCAATTACTTTTATTGTTAGACGTCTGGTAGCCATCTGTCGTTTTATGAGTAGGTAACCAGTAACCCTTGTCGATTAACGTTCTTAAGATCTGCAACCATTATCAGTCTAGACCTTTTCTTTTCTACTCTCTTGAGATTGGATTCTGAAGCAATTCCTCTCGCAGTGAGTTCAGAGACATGCTGAATGCTGCCCTGGCAGCTGCTTTTCATCACTTTGGTTTCACCAACTCTGCCTTTGTTGCCCAGTTGTTGCTCCAGACTGCCTCACTGCTCTGTTCCAGCTAACTCTATCAATCACAATTTTGAGGCCTTTATTTACTTCTTCTTGGCTCCCTACCGTTTCAAATCAAAAACCATTTATGTGTACTTGAGTACGTTCCCCGCGATGCTTATAAATCCAGAGAAGTGTTTGGTGGAAGCTGTATTGAACATAGTTAACAAGCGCTAAAAGAAGAAACCGAAGAAAACGCCATTTTCTCACACCCAAAGCCCAAGCGGCTTATTCGTACTCGCTGCCAACCCAACCAAATACAGTTTCGTGAAATACCTGACGATTAAATTCGGGAGATTCCCATGAGAGAGTTTCAAAACAAATTGGGATGCCTAAACGACCCTTTCTTTAAAATGTAGGAATCGTTGTCTATTAAGGAACTGGTTCCAGACAGTCAATCGGTTTTCCCAATATGGTTTCGAACATACAATTTATTTGCTACGAAGACTTTTCCCATACTTTTCTACGTTGCTTCATCGATGAAATGTTTCTTTCACACTTTTTCAAGTGGCAGTTTCCTTCCATTTCGCCCTTTCGTCGTGTTTGCACTTTTTCAAACAAATCTACACATCCTAGTCACTCTATAAACTGAGAGACGTGTCTCGATGTTTGACTTCGAGACGACGAGCGACGCAGAAGATCAATCTGGATCAGCTACCAGTTTGCAGATGTCCGAGGACGGGCCCGTGCCTCCTCACACGCCGGGGGCCCTCCGGTCCGAAGAGCTCATGACAGACGAAGATTTTGTCAAAGCCATTGAAGAGATGGCCGAAGAGGGCCAAAGTGATTGTGATATTGGAGAGCTATTAAGTAAGGAGCTTGTTTACTTTTGGAATTGATGAAGCTTTCAAAAAACAACCATTCAGAGGCGATGAACGAGAACCGAATCATCACCTGGGAAGAAGCCGAGCGTATTCTGAACGATACTGGCAACCAACCTGTGAAGTGCAGTTTGCCAGAGCAGTCTCGACCCACAGAGCCGGACAACGACACCGACGTCGAGCAGTGTGTGCAACGACTTCTCGACAATGATCCAACTCTCAAAGAGGTCAACATGAACAATATGAAGGTAAGCGGTAGGATTTATAAGTCAGAAGGCTTTGTTGAGTGGAAATCATGCGAAAATTCTCCAAAGGCTAGGAACTACACGTTTGAGCCCAGAGCATAGGTCTAGCTCAATTTTACGAAAAACGGCTGAGTTATTCGGAGTAATATGAAATTCAATTCTCCAATAGTCGGCGACTTGACACTTAGTTTATTTAGGCCCACGGCTTCCCTTCACTGTAACAAAAGAAGATTTTGGGTTTGAAGCAGCTCAGGCTCATGCTCGAGAGGTCGCAGTGAGAGCGTCCATCTTTTTCCTCATGATGCAACCCTTTGAACCTGATTTGATAGCACCGGGTTTGTGTGCATGTGCAAAATGAATTCCAGTGAAGGGGATTATCGAAATTGTGATCAGCTCTGGGCAGAAATGAGAAGCATTCCACTTATTTATTCCTAGCTTGTAATAGTCGAATAAGCATAAAACAAGGGTGGAGTGCTCGAATGGCTTGCTAAATTGCTAATGACCCGCACCCGACGCGTGTCGGAGCCCATAGCGCAAGGATAGGTCCTGAATCGTCGGTGGATCACGACTGTAATTGCGATCGTAGGAATTCGGCTAAAAGGAAAGCAACCCATAGACCATCATTCCAAGGGATCCAAATGGTAGTGTCTCGGCAGAAACCATTCCTTTTGGAACATACCTCCACATTTGGAAACTATTATTAGAATGCAATTAGCAAAAGCCACCCACTACTTACGCCAACAACACCGTGAATAGGGTGTGCGACGTTCAGTCCCTTTTTGGAAAGCGCGATTGTGAGCAGTTCTGTCGCCTATTTCATTCGATTGGTCCAAGTCTAAAGGGATAACGGTCATCTACAGATTTTTCAATTTGGAGAATTCCAATGTTGGGAATCCAGAGGCAGATCATGCTCTCTTCAAATATTCTTTTCTTTTGGTGATCACTTCACCACATTTTTTCTATTTTTCATTATTTGGTTTCTACGATTCCTTATTTAGCGTTAACATTTTTCCAGCGACTGCCTATCCCACAAATTCGGCGACTACTCGAAGCAATGGCTTATAATGAACATTGTGAACGATTATCATTGGCAAATATGGGTCTTTATGACAATGACATTGCGGTGAGTAGTAAAGTATTAAGTAATTAAGATTGTTCCCTTTTCATTTTGTTCATTTTACTTAACTCCCACTCGAAAAAACTTTTTTTTCTTGTCAAACCTCTGAGAGAGGTGTTCTTCTTCTTTCTGACTCTCCTATTACTTTTGGTTTTTTGTTTCATAAGTAGGGAGAGCTTACTGAACTGTGAAACGTGCTGCAAAATGCTCTTGCTTCTGTGCTTTAACTGATAATAAGAAAGGGATACAATTTAAAAATCAAATCCGTCTAGAGGACGCGTCCCCAGTCTCTACTTTAATCCTGAATAGTGGCGGCTGATTGAATGCGCATGTGGGCCATGCAATGAATCGGTGTCGCCAGGCGATGTACGAGTCAGAGCTTTCATCCTCCCAGACGAGTCTGGTACCAATTAACCGACCCCGGAGGGATTGACGGCTCGGTTGGTCTAGGAGGATATCGATCCTGGATTCGAACCCGTGACCATGCGTGCATGGTAATGCGCCGCTTCCCACTGCACCACATCCTCCTTTATCTGAAAATAAAGTGCTTCGGATTTTTTTATTGAGCGAGCGGCATCAGATCTTAGTTTCCGCTGAGAATTCTTTAACCTGTACAAGTTGCAGCAATAGCAAGAATGTTCTGTTGACATCAATTGGAAGCATGAGAGTGGATCTGTCTGCAATGAAATCAAAATGAAAAGTGGAACGCCGTTGTAATCCCGGAGCAAAAAGCATGCATCTGTTCTCTTATAATGCAATTGGTCCCAGGAAATCACGTAGCTCGTCTTCCGAGTTTACCCTCAACTCGATGCAGAGCATTTTCGATGCCTCCACAATTTTCTTATCGATGTGGCTCATCGCATACTTCCAACACTCAAAGGGGCAGA
The DNA here is from genome assembly GCA_000469685.2 of Haemonchus contortus. Lineage (NCBI taxonomy): Eukaryota > Metazoa > Nematoda > Chromadorea > Rhabditida > Trichostrongylidae > Haemonchus > Haemonchus contortus. The sequence goes on from LS997566.1 coordinate 20,062,208, forward strand.
GAATCCTTCCTTTTACAACTGTGCATGGTGACAGGATAGCTTAGCAGCGAATTAACCAGTTTTGGAAGGGTTTCTTGAAACTTGACAGAATTTTTTGTATGGTGCTATGAAAGGAGTGAGCCTTTTGCGATAACTATGATAGTTTGGCATGGAACCCTCAACTTCAGATATATGCTCACATTCTTTGTCGTCGAGGTTTCCATCTCCATCTAGAATCTATCCTGACTTTCCTTGAGGGATTCTAGGCCATTGCTGAATGCTGCGCGCTGGGTTCAATAAGATTCAGCTGCAGTTTTTCGTTGTTTAAAGTAGTACCTCTTGCACACGTACAGGCGTTGTTTCCGACCAAACATCTATGAGCGGGTTTCAGGCTTGGCAACCTGATATACCATTGAATGCCCCAAGTTGCACTGTCTCGTGGGAGTCTTGCATTATTTCGAGAGATTGTGTTGATTTATAAAAATAGACGAATAGATATGAGCAACAATTTGATTTGTCCACTTGATAGATAGGTACTAATGACAACTCAAAACAAAAAAATGTGTTCCTGGCACCTGTCGAAGCACCCAAGCTAACAGCTGGCTAGCAATGATAAATTTATTGCTGGATCTCTTCCATTGTAAAATGACCAAAGAAAAATAAAAAAGAAAAAGGATGAAGGTGCGGAATCAAGACTTTCTGACTGGCCTAATACATATTTCTAAACGTTTTAAACTGAATTTTTAATGAGCTATTCAGTGAATCCTAGCTCAGGTTGTTTCCATTGCGGAATTGAAAAGGGACATTCTTAGTTGCAGAAATTCGAGATAATAGCCCGAGTCTGACTTTGCTAATTGGAAACACTTTGTTCTGTCAAAAAAAAAAGCGATAAGCGACAACTTGAACGTGAACCTTACGGTTGCTACCAACAGCGAGTAAAGAGCTCATCTCAAAGGATGCTAACTTAGTGACGATAAAGTTGATTCTGCTCAATCGGTCTTTACGTTTCACTTATTCACTGAAACCGAGCACTCTGTTCCTGTGGAAAGGTCATCTTCCCTAGTATTCCGAAAACCTAGAAGCACGCTTCAGAGCATACACCGCAAAAGTCTTCAAAGAGATTTAGAGAAGAAATTCAGAGAGAGAAAGAGACAAATCCTTCAAAGATTATATCGATTATAATGTTTCTTCAGAGAGCCATCACGTGATTAGGAGATTAGAACGAGCTATAAAATCCCGCAAGTGGCAAAGAAGAAGTAAAAATTATATGAAATTACGAATAGGTATATGTATTGCTAAGAACGGGCAAATGATGAACGACCTAATATCCGTTCAATGATAAGAGACGTGGCCTAGCTCGTCCATAAGCTTGAAACTTACTTGTGCAATGCAAACACAAAAGTGTTCCCCCCCCCCCCCCCCCCCCCAGCCCCCTCACCCAGAAACAGCTGGAGTAGCAGGTGTGAATTCCTAATGGAACGTTGCAGCAGTAGTTGCCCCATGGAACAACCGTCGCTTGCCATGTGAACTCGAGAAGTACATTCAAACATAGTTGCAGTGAAAGTCTACAATACTTCCTACCTGGTCTTAATAGCTGCGTAAGGAAACCTACGAAAAAACAGCAGCTGTACTTCTGAGCTGTACTTCCTTTTCTTTGTGTTGAAGCTACTCTTCACGAATACGTGCGAGAGGGGTATATTGGACGTTTAAATGAGAATGTCTGCACGACTGCTGTCTATTAGAGAACATCCGCTTCCTTTTCTCTTTTTTATGACCAGTCGGGTCGCCCGATAGGGAAGGGTAGCCGGCCTTACCTGTGCTTGAAAACGATTCTAAGAGAAAGAATATAGTTTTAATCGATGCCTCATGAGGATAGGAGCGCCAGGTGTGGGGAAGAGAAGATTACCTCGTGCACAAAGCTAGGATGAGTGTGAATTGAATATTCAATCGACTCGCCCACCCGGTGCTCTTTCCCTCCTGAGGCTGAGGTCAGAAGACTGTTTATTCTCGGCTAAGATACGTTTTGAGCACAATTATGGGTCAACCCCCTTATCTGGCTCTAGCGTTCAATGTTGAAAAAAAAGAGGAGGTTTCCCAAATAGAGTGACGGAACTTCTCCCCGATTTCCCACGATCGCTTTGCGGCATGCGGCTAATCTTCTTTTTTTTGTCTCGCGACTTCAAACTGCAATTAGCGTACTCAGCCCGCCTCTACGTCAATTGGTAAGACGTCTTTTTTTCGTTGGCTACCTTTTAAGTGAATTCAATTGTTTCTTTCTGTTATTTTTTTGTTTTTATGTTTATTAGATTTGTTTTCTTCGACTGGATCCTCTTACATTATCGACGATGAAAGCCGCATTGGGATTGAAGGAAGTGGCCAGCAAGTGCACATGCACATCAAAGGGCTCCCTTTCACAGATTGTGCGCTCCAATCTTCCATCGCATTTCTGGGATACGCGCGGGTGCGGCAAGCGCGACACAGTATTCGGGGAGAAGATACCGAATCCTCCCAGCTACATTATCACCCTCGATTCTCGTGCAGATAGACATAGCACGATGCCGGAACATACCGAAATTACAGTTTTGAAGTACCCTCTTCCTTCCACATTGCTCACTTCACTACGCAGTGTTCACTCTACTCCACTATACTACCTACCAATTTACTGTTTTATGTATAAAAAGGAAATTATGATAGAACTGGGTTTTTTAGCTCTATCTTTGTGGTAATCATAAGTTTCACGGTCGGACAGGCAGACAAACCGGCAAACACACAAACCGACACACCAAGTTATTGCTTTATACGTGGAGAGGTTATCAGTGACTCTTTTTGATCGGCGAAGAACGGCGAGGGCTTCCAAAATAGCAAAGCAGGGTGATGCTGGAAAAGCTCAGGCACCCGCTCGCGGCGATCGGCTACCAGCAATGTCAGAACCATTCGAACACATAGGGACTGTTTGTCAGCGCTGTCACATTACGCCACGGGGCTGAAGACGCTATTCCGACGGTACAACAGTATCACGGCCCTTGGCTCCACGTATTCTCGGCGGTTTAATAGGTCACTACTTTCGTACTGTGGTGTGAGGATGTGCCAAGTGGAGCCGTTACCACAATAACGACTCGAAATGTGATCTCGGGTGTACATCCGCCATGGACGATCTACCTTCCATCCTTATTCGTTCATTTAATTAGTACCAGAACCGCTCGGCTCTTGATCAATGTTCTTCAATAGATGAAAAATTGCCTCGTCAGAAACGATATATGTATATCAGTCTGAGTAGCAAGTATGGCTTCAACCTCAACTGTCTACCGAAGCTGTCTGAAAACTGTCATCTCTGAAAACGAATTGCAGTAAGGGCAAAACCCATCGACGGCCCTGATATCTCAACCCCTGGGTTCCTCGTGACGAAACACGTTTTCAAGACAACAGAGAAATGTACTACACTCGGGGAAGGTTTTGCTGTGTTGTTGGTGTGACTCTCTGGGAATGCTCTACTTAGGATTACTTTCTGAGAATTCCACCGTGACCGCCGAGGTTTGTGCTTCTCAGCTACAGAGTTCAGTCGACGTTATTCGAAGGAGTCAATCACAGCTGCGAAATGTTTGCCTTTTTTACGACAACGCTCGACTGTATGTTGCGGAACTGTTTCGTCAGAAAATTGCCGAGCTTGGATGGGAAGTGTTGTCCCATTCTCCTTATTCGCCAGCTCTTGCTCCGTCCGATCACCATTCGTTTCTTGCTCTAGTCACCTTCGTGGCTAAAAGTTTTATGATCGCTCGGAACTCAAAACTGAGATTTCCAGCGTTTTCAAATCGTTACCGCTGCCGTTCTCGGCTCCGGGAACCGAAAAACTGCCGGATCGTTGGTCATATGTTGTGGACCACGATGGAGACTATATTACTGATTGAGATCTTTCTGCAGTGAAAATAGGAATTTTCGAAATGAAAATGAAAAATCGATCAGAACTTTGCACTCAAACTAACACTATAATATGAACCCTTATCAAACGGCACTTTCGTTATGCGGGTCATGTTCTTGATCCTAACAATGAGATCCAGTTTCGGGGAGCAGAGCATAAGTGTTCCATCTCCCCGATCAAAAGTTGAAGAGCTACCGGATAGAAACCAGGCTATCAATAAAATGGTCTTTCCGCTTCTATATCAGTAATATCTTAGCCGAATTCGAAGTCAAAATGTCTCCCCGTCCAACTAGCACCGATAATAAATGTCATATTCGTGATCAGGATCATCAGAAATACTCCCAAATTGTGTCGCTGCGGAAACCACATCCCGTCAGCTATAACACTTCGAGATGACTTTCGCCTCTGTTAATTCAAATTGTTCAGGTTTTATTGCCGGTGATCGAGGTGAACACTGCATTGAGGAAGCTGAATCTGGAGACAAATTACTTGAGCGGTGATTTCTTCGCCAAGCTCTTCAGGGCGGCGCTGGTCAATCAAACGCTTGAGGAAGTCAAAGCTGTTAATCAGGTGGGTATGACAGCTATCTTGCATCAGAAAGTAATTTCATTGTTTCCTCTGGAGCTGCAGAGACGCACTGGTCACAGATGTCTGCGATTGCTCCATTATTTATCATTTCTCTTTACTCCGCGTAAACGCTTCCCATTTCCTTTTAAGGGTGTTTCGTTCGCGACAGTTGCCGAGAAGGAAATCATCGACTGCATCGTGGCGAACACTGGATTGTTAAAGGTTCATTTTCGATCACTTTACGGTATAAAAACTCCTATGAGGCTCAGCTGTAGTATACTCTTTCTGGTGCTTAAGGAGCTTCAAACTAAATAGACCAAAAGCACAGTTCACGTTGAGAATGGTGTGTAGTTCTTCTCCCTTATATGGACCTCTGACTCCCATTTATAGCAAAGTCGACTCGAACAAGGTTCATATAAGGCGTATTGAAGGAAGCCGAAACAGACTTCGATGACGTACACACCCAGTGCGGACGAGTTATCATGGCGTATTGCAGCTGTGGACGATGCACAAGCAACACACGGGCAGCTTACTGTAGACAGCTGTACGCAGAAGCACACAGCTCGTCCAAACATCTCTTCCACTGAATTTTTCCAATCCCAATTCTCGTCCAATCCTGAAGTTTTGTGTTTTTCGGCCTATATTTCTCATCATTCTAACTATTCGGCCAAAACTAGGTATCCCAAAATTACTGTCAACTGTGCCTTCAAGTTGGCTGATGCGTGCTACCCTCTTGTTTTCCGTACAGATGGGGAGAGTATCCATCGCTGAGCACCTTTGCACTAAATGAAAACTTATGAGGGTCATGTTCTAATTGTTTCTTGCATCCACCATCAATTTTACAATGAATCCAACTTTTCTACAGATCTCCGTTAATCTTCGACTCCCAGAAGGACGGCACAAAGTCGAGAACGCCACTTTGAGGAACGGCGAATTGAGTACGATTTCAACTTAGATTATTCGGAACTGCATCGTCATTTTTGCAAAATGCCTTCTTTAGAACGAGTGCTTCGTCGTGAAGCGGCGAGAAAGGCTGCATGGGAAGCTGAGGAACTGGCGAAAAATCCTGTGGTGAGGCCTTGAACTTTCACGTTCATCCGCCGTTGAACCGATATCCCTTATATGTATCAACCGACAGCAGCACGCGTACATTTCTGAGCTTTTTGTCGTCATTCCCTTGTTGCAGAGCTCTGGAACCGAACATATCTCTCAATAACCCTTTTGTTTTAGAAAATCCGTTCCGTGGTTTACAACATGCATGAACTTCCCCCAAATCGTGAAATTCTTGTTGATTATAGGATTAGTGCGTAACAGAGATTTGATTCTATGCTCGCTTTTGATTCGAGTCGCACAAAACGTGAGTGGTTCAACGCCCTTGTTTCTGAAGTAAGAGAAACTAGGAAAACCAGGCCCTTCATACTTACGCTCTTAGCGTTGCGAGCGCAAAACACTTTTTGATCGTTGTAGTATACTCCTATCCGATGTATACCATTTTTTGAAATGAGTTGGCCCTGAACTTTTACTTCACCTACTTATGCTTGTAAACTTTACTTCATTTTTCTAGCCCAAGCTCCCCAAGGAACCTAAAAAGGTGCCTCCTAAAAAAGCAGCCGCAACCACCGCAGCAAAGGTGCGTTTATAGTAAAGTCGCATGCGCGTTAATGTCACATTAGCACACACTAAAATAGTTGGTTTTGACATTTAGTTGCTTTTCATGAAATAGGTTCTCTCGGTTGTGTTCATGTGTCCGGTGTCTGTGATTGCGTGTGTATATGTCTGTGCGTGTGTGTATCAAAAGATAAAGATTGTCTTGTTTACTTATTTGTTTGTTTGGATTTTTTCTCATAGCATGCTGTTGTTATTTATTTTCTTAGATAGACATCGAAACACCAGATAGCGACTTTGCCGTTCCTTTGGTTAACACCTCCACGAGGCGGCTCTTCTGCTCTCACTCTGTCAAAGCTGAAGAGTCATTACAGAGGTTTTGCGAGCCGCTTCAGTTCAAACATACTACACGCATAGACTTTACATAGTCAGCTACAGTAGATAGGAAGTAGACTTAGAGACACACGGCAGACTATGACTTCATTTGTTTAGGAGCCTCTCGCTAAGGCTAAGGACGCTAAGGAAGCGGCTCCAAAATCAACACCAGCTGTCAAGAAACCTACGCCAACCACTACTAAACCTCCAGTTACTAAACCCTCTGTGCCCTCTACAGCTAAAGAAAAAAATGCTTCAGTGGTTGATAAAAAAGACGCAGCTAAGGTAACAGCACCAAAAAAAGACGAGAAGCTGGAAGTCACAAAAACGAAAGCGGATGGAACAGTACCGAAATCTACCGCTAAACCAGCTGCTCCGAAAACAGCAAAGAAGCAGGAGGAGGTCGAAGAAAAGCCTGTGGTTGCTCCAAAGAAGGCCACAGATGCAAAAGCAGCTCCTGCTCCGCCCAATAAGACCGCAGTTACTGCAAAGAATCCTGCAGAAACGAATGAAGAAACTGATGCCCCAAGACCATTGAAACCGTCGGAGATAAAAGCAAAACAGGCGCTTAAGAACAAAGCGACGGAATCAGAAGAAAAGAAACCTACCTCTATAAAAGTTGCGGCACTTTCTAGGAAAGCCGAGCCTGGTACTGCTGCGAAGGAAGGAGCTGAGCAAGACCGCCTTAAAAAAGCGAAAGATACAGCAAAGAAATTGGGCGATCAGAAGGCGGCGAAGTCAGGATCCTTGGAGAAACCCGAAGAAGCTGTTGAAAACGGACCAGCCTCACCTGCAAAATCGTCAGAACCCAGTGACAAGAAGCGGGTTACTCCCGGCAAAACCGATAAGGCAAAGGAGACGTCAGTGGAAAAGAAAGAAAAAACACCGTCTTCTAAGGAAAAACCAAAGACCGTGGCGGCTCGAAAGAAACCGACGTCCACGGAAAGTCACACGGAAGCCAACGGAGTATTGCCAACGGAGGGACGGGCATCCAAACGCAGTGAAAAAGAGGAAGGTTCGAAAGTGTCTGGTAAGAAGTCAGCCAAAGATGGCAAGTTACCACAAGCTGTGCCTGAACCAGAGAAGTCACCCGAGCGTATACTCGATGCCGCCGACAAGAAAAATGCTGCGGAGGTCGCCGAGAAGTCTGCGAGAAAGCAAAGCGAACCCGAAGAAGATGCGATGTCGGCTTTGCGGGCTAAATTAAATGCGAGACGATACATGTAGAAAGATCAGAGGTAGGGACAAGTCGCCCGGTCGTCATCGCCACTATCAGCAGCGTTCTATGCGTGTATAAAAATGCTTGTGAGAAATATGCGTGTACAGTACAACTATACAGTGCACTCGGGGTAACATTTATCGTTTTCATTCATTAGTGCATTTCATTCTTTGCGGATATTACTACGTCTAGTCCTTGCGTTCTCTCTGTATATAATAGCTGTATTGTTGTATGTGTGTAGTAATGTATTGAATCGCTGTCATGTAACTGTGAACACTTGCGTACGTTTTCAGAACCGCTGAGCTGCGGATTCCGTTTCGTGTTTCTTCTTCTCCAATTTCGTACGTTAAAATATGCTCAACGTCTTCTGCAGCGCTTATCAGCCACATGTGTCCTTGATATTAGCGAATTCAGGATGAGGAGGGCCAAAGAAGGAAGTCGTCCGTCGACGAGCCGATGACCGTATACAAACTTCGTCGTCCCCGTCGTTCATCGCCAAAGGACGTCGAAAAGCGAACGCTCGTTGCGTAACTAGGGGAAAACATGGTAGTGCCTTGGAGAGAATGCTTCCATTACCATGACTTCTGTTTCTACTACTTGCCAGCACTAACTGCTCTTTGTGTATGACCGTAATCTTGTGGTGCAAGAAATCACTTCGAACCCCAAGCGATCTGATGGTAATTTAGGTGCTGTCTCAAAGCTACCGATTCTGAAGACGGTTAGGTGGCATTAGAAATCTATTTTTTGGGCGAGTCGTTACTTTAGAACAAAGATCCCAGTCCTGATTGCGAAAAAGGGATAGGTTCTAGACCAGGCACATTCCATTCGCGCGACAAGTGAGATCCTTTCCTGCAGAAGTTGTTCTTTTTCTGTTGTCCTGAGGCCCATCCACGCAATTGTTGGTAACATTAGTTCTCTGCCATGATCAGTTGTTACCTCACGAGCCTGTGTTCGAACCCCTCCCCCCTCCCCCCAAGTATCAATCCTTCAATCCTGCACGGACGTTGGGAGTGGATTTCCTAGGAATAGGTAATATTGGGGCAACTAATCGATCTATCAGCTACCAAAGCAAAGGTGAACATGCTAGTTGCGTCCCCCGCAGCCTATTGGTCGCCTGAATCACCTGCTCTGAGCGCTTTTTTGAAGATTAGCAAGTACTGGTCGTTCCAAAAAGAAGCTGCCATAACCACAATATTTCGGTGAGTCTTCCCTAACTTATTTCTCTAATATTTATGTGCCAGTCTCAAATACATGATCACATCGCATTGTATCAACAGAAAAAACACTGTAAGAAAGAGGCTCTAGTCATTTCTCGATTCATGTGTTCGCTACAATTTACGCTACATTCTTTGAAGAAATGAACATCGAAAGATCACATCTTTATTGTTGTACCCGTACAGAAGGAAGAGTTAAGAACACAGAGAGAATCGTAGTAACGGTCAAGCGACTTATCACAGAAAGTGAGCGAATAGAGCTTTTTCCTTCTCGCTTTCCGACAAGCTGAAATGGAAAGATTGGGCGATCATTATGCTATTTAATTGTCAGCGACTATTGAGATTGTATGGGTTTCTGTAGTACAGGAGTGAGTTTTATTTGGCCTGAAGACGTAGAACTAAGTATATCTATAAGCAAAAAATCACATAAAGTATCCACAAGTTCCACAATATCAAAGTCAGCAGGATAGAGGGAGGCCCATCTCGACCTTCCTGTGTCGAGATTTGATCTGTTGAAACGAGACGTGCTCTGCTCGAAAGGGGCTGCGGCGAAGCCAAATACTTTACACAAGTTTGGTAGAATCCAGAGGCGCGGGATCTTTCGCGGCACCCATCCCGAGTGGGACCGTGTTGGTGGGAAGTTTACCGGGTAGGGAACTAAGGGGAAGTCAGATCTGTTATGCGCATATGAGTAGTTAGGGTCCTTACCAACGATTCCGTGACTCCCGAGCAGCCTAATGATCCAACCATCACAGATCGAAGGATTGATTCGAGCCTACATGTGCATATGCCCTCAAAAGTATTCGACGAAACACTTTTTCGGTCATACAGGTTTCCGGTCTCCTTATTTGAATGAAGTTCTACTATGCTGATCCCGAGGGTTTGTCGAGAGGGTCATAGCCTTCTGGTTTGGAAAATTGAAATAGAAAAAATAGAAAAATTTTAAATTGCAACTGCAGCTCCTACACATTGAAGATATTATAGGTTTTTCCGCGAAATGGCATAGGTCTTATACCGTGAGTTGGCGGAGCGATAACGGGCATTAGTGCATTATCAATGCAGAGACATGATGGGGAGTGATGATCTACCCTTATCACAGCAGAACATATCCGGCGTATGGGTTCTGCAATCGGAGTTCGAGTTTCCAGGAGTTGTTGCATTTAGCTTCTCGCGTTCGAGGTGAAACCTTTGTGAGTTGTAGTTCAAACTATTTGTTCTGACTTCCTCTCATACTCGCCAGAGAGGGAATGAGAGTTTAGGTTGCTGTGCAAATCATCTAGAGTCGCTTCAGGCCTCTCAAGAAGACGAAAACTTCGAAACGTTAGGCCGCTGATTTAACAGCGGGCCTGGTTTTTGATAACAACCTCGTACGGCACTTAGCACTGTTTACACTTTACTGCCCCACTTTGTTGAGAATAGGCTGGGTTCCTATCGAATTTTTTCAAGAATATGGAACCGACTAGAAACTTGCCTAGAGGGTTCATTTGATCTCAATCTTCACGGTCACATAATACGAATACTATGAATGCGGATTGTTACCACGCAGAGTAAATGTGATATTCATGTTCTAAGATTGGTGACCCAGCTCATTTGGTGCCGGCGCCTGTGGCGCGAGCGCTAGGCATCTTTATGACGTGTGCATGCGATATTCGTGTTCTACGGGTCCAATTACCCCTCTAGGCAGGTTTCTAGTCGATTTCATCTTCTTGAAAATTTTTTTATAGAAATCCAGCTCATTCTCGACAAAGTAGATTAGTAAAGGGTGAATAGTGCCATTCATTATTCAATCTTGCGGATTTGAGGATCGAAACAGCTTCCCCCATGACCTTTGTTCGACAAGCTCAACATGGCATTAAGAAGAAGCTACAAGAGACAAAAAACAATCCTAATTTACCGAGCCATTTGAGGGGAGACGCAGCCTGCTCAGACTCAACCAATGTAGAAAAATTGCGATGCAATGCTAGAGCGACACGTGTCCCCATTGGGAAAATGTGCCTGTGCTCTTCAGTGCTCCTCCATCCAAGGAGATGAAAGACTAAAAAGGCAGTTTCGTTGTTGTTCGGAAACATGAGGTATTAGGTTGAGTAAAAAGTTTTGATAGACTCTTCGTCCCTTTCTAGATTTTTTCGTAGGACTGCTCGGAAGGACCTCGTAATGGGTAATGGTATACCGATCCCTAACCCGTATTTTTAGGGGGATATATAATAATAATATAATATAATCATCCCGTCGCAAAAATGACTTCAACCTTCAACTCTTGTCCGAAGCTGTCTGAGAGCTATCGTCTATCACTAATTACTGTAAGGGCATATATCACTATTTACTGTAAGGGCATAATCCACCGCCGGCTGTTGCAAATATCTGTGATGCGTTCAGGAGAGTCATCGTATCTTAGCCCATGACAAAACACCTCCAAGACAAGCAGAGAAGGACTATGTCCGAGGAAGGTCTTACTGTGTCGTCGGTGGACATTCTCAGGGAATGCTCTACACTGGATAACTTACTGAGGGCTCCACCGTGACCGCCGAGAATCACTTCTCAGCTACAGAGTTTGGTCGACGTTGTTCGAAGAAAGCGTCTGCAACGTGAAAATATTTGTCTTTTCCACGACAGCGCTCAACCGCACGTTGCGAAATTGTTTTGTCAGTAAATTGCGAACTTGGATAGACAGTGCTGCCCCATTCTTCTCATTCGCCAGGTCTCCCGCCGTCTAATTACCATTTGCTTCTCGCTCTGAAACATCACCTTCGCGATAGAAATTTTGATGATTGCGCGGAACTCAAAAGTGAGATATCCAGCTTTTTCGAATTGCAGACGTATGTTTAGGACAACGATGGAGACTATATTACTAGTTGAGATCCTCATCCAATGGAAATAAGACTTTTTAAAGTGAAAATTGAAAAGCCGATCAAAACTTTTTACTCAACCTATTATAAAGGTTTAGGCTGGGATGATGAACTTTTTGGCCTGAATTTCGAGCGTGAAGAAATAGAAAACAGTGCTCGTTTGTAATCCTGTAGTCCCTTTTCAACACTATGAGGTGCAGTGAGGGGCGAAAAAAATCAAAAAAAAGTTGAAGTAAGAAAGCTCCAGGTACGGGTCTGGATAGGCAGAGTGAACAGGGTCTCTTCTTCGTTGGTTCATTACTCTTTTTTCACTCACTGCTCATTTTTGGTCCAAGTTTTCTAAGCCCACAGTAACCAATGTGGTACATTATATAAGTCAAGGTGCAAAGCACGTTATCACAAAGGGGTACAGGAGAAATGAAATCCATGAAAAATTACAGTAGTATTTATGAGATTAGGCCGCCTCTTTTAACTTTTGTAGGCAGGGCTGGGTTCTATTTTAGATGATTAGAGAATCTTGCGCAGGTTTCCGCGAGATGCTCCTATGACGAATAGTTTTCTAGAATGACGGTTTTTAGTTGAGTATTGCCTTACTTGACCGTTGTTTCGGAGTGATTGTAGGAAAAACGAATTTTACATAATCGAAGTAAGGTCGTAGTTTGTTTCTTCCTAAAAACATCGTGTTACCGAAAAAAAGGGAGCGCGCATGTGGAAATCAGTTTCTCAAGGTTTTAAAGTATGTTCTCCAGGTTCTCATTTTTCACAACAAATTCACTATATAATGAAAGAAAGAAAAAGGCAAGTGAAAATCATTTCCTCCACTGACACCTGGTGGCACTGCAATCTCATCTCGAAATCGAAGTACACTATGCCGCGAGCGAAGTGGGGGGGGGGGGTCCCTAGTTTAGACGGACTCGCGGGACGGACGTTCCCGCAGACGGACACATGCAAGGCGGACGAGTTGTAATGTGTTGTGAAAGCTGTAGAGGTTGCATCATTCCCACGGCGACCTGGGTAACGGAACTTCTCCCCTATCGCGGCATTCTCCCTTGCGGCATGCGGCAGACGTCACTGCAATTACCGTACTCCCGCCAAACGATAGGACGCGGAATTTTCCTTTGACTGGCTTGCTTTTTCATTGGATTTTATCGTTTTTTCTTCTGTTTCTTTTTAGTTTTCGTGTTTATTAGACTTGATTAATTCAAATGACTCTTCCTATATAAACGACGATCAGAATCGCATTGGAACTGAAGAGAGCGGCCGGCCGATTCAAATGTTTAAAGGACTCCCCACCACACAAATTGCGCGCTCCAATCTTCCATCGCAATCCTGCGATAGGCGGCGGGTGCGGCGTGTGCGACGCCGTGTTAGGGGAGAAGTTCCCGGACCCCCGCGACCTACACCTTGCGAACAGGCAGCGTACTGCAGCCATCTGTATGCAATGGTGCGCGCATTCGAACTCGTCCGGATGCCATTTCTATGCAGCTTTTCGTAACATTCTCATTCTACCCCTAGGCATACTTCTTTTCTTGAAGCCCAATATTTTTCTGAATACGTCGATTTTCGCCCTATTCTGAATATCGTGAACTGTGCCTTTGAACCCAGAGTCATAGGGATGGCTGGCAATATACATCGAACTCGGACCTCATTGAATAAGTTGTTCGCCGCAAACTAAGCGCCTACGCTGTCAACACTGACGAAAAGACAGAGGGGTGATTGCCTGATTTCAATAGCGTAAGGCCTTTACGACTCACCGACCCGCCCTCTCAGGGGTCCGGTATCTCCTTCCCGAGCACTGCGTCGGGCTCGCTGCATACGCCGCGTATCGCAGAATTGCAATGGGAGGTTGGAGAGCGCCATTTTAGAGTTAGCGAGTTCTTTAATCTTTTGAATCTGCTGGCCGCTCCCTTCAATTACAATGAAGTGAATGAATAAGCATAGAAACGAAAAAGAAACAAAAAAAAAACAATCAAAAGTGAAAAGTCAAGTCAAAAAAGAAACGCAGTCAAAAATATCACGTCCTATCGATTGGCGGGAAGGCGGGTTGAGTACGGTGTTTGCAGTTTGAAGCCGCGGGACAATTAAAAAATATTTGCCGCATGCCGCACAGCGAACCTCTAAAATCAGATCGGGGAGTAGTTCCGTCACTGCCCCCTCAGAGACCACCCATAGTAATTTCAAAACTAACTTTATGACTACTACAACTCCTGCCAATGCAGTGCTTGGCAGCGATCATCTCCTTGGGAATGCACAGTGCAGTCAACTTTCTTTTGATGTCTTAGAAACGTTTGGAGTTGCTAGGATTGTACGATCTCTCAGGAAAAGTTCGGATCAGCACTTCATCCGTTCTGGCAAACGTTTTACTGTCAACCAGCCTTACTCTTCCGAAAACTCAACCTAATGTATTAAAGATTCTGATACTCAGTGGAGAGCAATATTTCATGCTTCAAATATGAAGAAGGTGAACAAGCGAATTTCTTGAATTTTTAAGGGTTCTCAAAATCAAGTGTATCTTCCCTTTGGGACAAATATGTTCCTAGTCTGTATTACCATCGCCAATACTAAGAATTCCTGTGAGTGGTAATCATTGGGAAGCGGCCTATCACAGTTATTCCTTTCGTTAATAATCTGGTCATCCAATTTATAGATAATGTAATGTATTTGGTAAAATCAGAGTGTAAACAGATATTTTAAATGATAATTGTGATAAAGTTACCGTTTTCTTTCCGACAGCGAAGGACAAGGAGAAGAACTATCATTGCTGTATTCGTTTTCGTGTGTTAGACAACGTTGGGCCACTATGAGGCAGTAGACGACCAGCCATAACCCTATGGCTATGATGATCACCGACCACATCTCATACCCTCCCATTCGTGGCCGATTTGATGTATTGTGACGATTACGATAACATGCCTGAAATAGATCCAAATAAAGAATCGATTTATTGTTTTTGTTTGTTTATCGATGATGTACACAGACGCAGAACATAAGAAACTTCTACCAACTGAGTACTAGAAGCTATAAGAACTTGCTATGCATAGCGAGAGGTGAATAACATAGTGAAGAGGCTGTTGACTTGATCACACAATTGGGCCAATTTCTCACGAAAACAAGCGTCGTGCTAATCCATTACCTACTGTTAGATAAATAGAGGAGAGCCTCTGGAGCTGTGACAACTCGAACGTATCATGTGGTTGTGTACTGGTGTATGCCCGATAGTTTCCTCATGGCTCTCTACTTTTCCTTGCCCAATAAACCGAACGGCAGGAAACTTTTGTTCGGCTCTATTTATGCTATCCTTCGTGGCACAGTTCACGACAACTTCGAGTCGACAATCTAATTCCCGACGGATAAAAAAAGTGATAAAAGCGACAAAAGTGAAGAAAACACGAAAAGTGGCATGTTTAGAGAGCTGTAAGGCCTAAAAAAGTAGTAAAATCAGAAGTTGGGCGAGATTATGACGGCACACGTTGCATGGAAGGATTATTCGGACGAGCTGTCCAATTGTATGTGCCATTGCGTACGGCTGGCTGCAATGCACTGTCTGCATGCAAGATGTATGTCTCGGTGGGGACCTCTACAGCCTCTACAACACTGCGAAAACTCGTCAGCTTTCAAATACGTACTTCGTCCAGCTCGATTCTGGGGCTCCTTTTAAGCACTATCTAGGCCGTTTTTCCACCCGACAGCTATGGCTTCCTGTGCTATACTTAGAGGTTCACATTGCTTGATGTCGTTTCGGATCTGGGTTTTCACTTCTTCATCATTCCACGGAGCACTGTTCGGTCACCAGAACAAGCTTAAAAGAGTTTGCTTTTAAGGGAGCATCCACTGCCTGCTAATTCTCGACAAGCTCCGAGTTCATCGTCTAGTAGGTGAAGAAGAGAAATTACCATTCGGAAATGGACGTGCGATTCACCACGTGGGCCAGCTAGATCCCTCGAAGATCCACAAGTTCTTAATAATGATGAGTATTCATGACATTAATGGCATCTGAATAATCGAAAGAGTATTATAGTAATACAGAGAAGGACTTAATTGATTCGACAAAGCAATTTTTGACAACCCCTTTGAGCTGTTTGCCGTGAATAGTGAAATACTATGGAGTGAGGGGATTTAGTGGGTGCTATTACAAAAAGTATAAATGAACGATGAGTCGGCCATAGAACAGACAAACATAGATTGGAGGTCTGTGAATGGACTCGTACTTAGAATCCGATTCGACTAGAGAAGGACTTTGACTGCTCCCCTGCATGTCCAACTATGATGGAATGCTTGGGGGTAAGCCAGATTGATATCGTTCACTCCCAACGTTGACCTTTAATCCTGGACCCTCTTGTAGAAATTTGAACAAACATCTTTGTTTCCTGAATATCTCTTTGTTCCTAGACAGCTGATCAGATATGCGAGGACCATCGCATCTGTTGGTGTATGTATTAGGTTGGAAGGAAAGTCCTGCGACACAATGAAGGTCTTCTCCAAATCATTTCTGAAATTTTCCAGGCCAATCAATTTTCGGAATTATATTTACCAAAGAGGTCAACAACCTTCTATTATCCTATGAGTAAATCACTGATGCCTTCTACCCAGGAATGAGGAAGCTGTGACTCAAAGAAGTAATTGACTGCCGTTTTCAGATCACATTAAATTTCGAATTTTTTCCCCACAACGGGATGCTCAAGAAGGCGGAGCGCATGGTAGGTAAAAGGGACAACACTTGGGGAGTACGACTGATGGACAACCTGGAACCAACTGGAATCGTAGAACTTTTGACGCGTGTTTAAAGCGAAATTGCGACGTGCGTTGACCCTCTGTAGGGACCTGATTTACGGTTTTGATCGTCCTTCTCTAACCCCGTTGGCCAAACTTCGGGGTTCATAAGGGTAACCGATAGCTGTGTCCATCTAGTCTGCGTTTAGCCACTCATAGTGGATGGATCCCTTCAACCTCCTTCAAACTAAGGGACGAAGCGTTCGTTACTTCAAAAGCTAGTATCTCCTCCAGTGAAGCGATCCAACCGATTGTTGACCGTTGATCGGTGAGCAGTGCCAGCATTGATTGGGTTGCTGATAATTTAAGCTGCTACACCCCCATTTTTCCCTTGGTGTGTTCAGAAGAAGGTGATGGTACGAATCGGGTGTTGCCCATTCATTGACCGTAATGCTGCTAAAGCCCACACGCGTGCCCTTATTCACTCATGTGTTGATTACCTGAGGAGTGTCCTGCAAGTTTATCACTCTTGCTGCCGTGTTTACATTGTTGATACAAATTGTTGACGCTCCAAATTTTTTGTCGCAGGACTTTCCTTCCAACCCAATATATGCCCCTTCTTAACTATACATGATTTTAAGAAACCGGTTTGAAAGGCTTACAACGAGAAAATGGAAGGTTGATGGAAAATAGTTACCAAAAAACCCTACATTTACTGTATTTGGGGAAAAGGGGCTCCTAAAGTCACATTCCACTCGAACTTCACCACCTCAGAGCGCTTTTTTTCAGAAAACATAGATTAAGCAGCTAGCTGTAGATAGATCGCCATAGTTCACGTGGTCCAAAAAGTGGTCCCTCGGCCTAAACTCCTTCTACCACCCAAAGTGTGTCCTCCTGCAAGATAAGCCTTAGGTAATGCGCCACCATCTATCAAGTTGTCCTGAATGATTAGGCAGGCCGTTACGAAGTGCTTATTGTGAGAGAAGTTCGTCAGTGAAGGTTTGAACGACTGAACTGCATACCATTGAAAATGAAGATAAATAAAAACAAAAGTTCAATTAAAATTAATAAACAAATTCAAATAAAACAAAAATTGGTGATTACGAAAAAATCAGAAACAGCGGATTGGGTTGAAAAGCTCGTTTGACTACATTGACTGGAGGAATTGGTTGGCTGGTCGTCGTAGCGATGGAGCTTCTCCACAAGTTTTAAATCGGCAATCAAAATGATTATCGTAGTAGTAAAGCCTGTGCACTTTTGATTGGAATCGAAGTTCCCTTACACGCATAGATAAGTTGAGAACACAGAAGACTGAATCTAAGCATGGAAGAAGATAATCAGTGGACAACTAAGCTCCTAGCAGGCGGAAGTGGCGTAGTGGCAAATGGCGCACTTCACGCACATGGTCACGAGTTCAAACTCCGGAACGCTACCCGCCCGAGCCAGCAAACCATTTCTGTCCTCGGGATTGGTTGATTGGTACCAGATTCGTTCGGGAGGATAAATGCGCTAACTTGTACATTGGCCAGCCAGCGCAAGTCATTGTAAACAAACTCATCTATCTAGTAACAAACATTCTTGCAAACAAAGTCTAAAAGTCATCTAACACAATCAAAATGTTCATTGGATGAAGCGCTCGGTCCTGATGAATAATAGTCTCTTTCGTATATCGTCCCTGCCCTGACTGCAACGCTACGCATATTCCGAAGCAAACCTGACTCACTCGGTGGCTGATAGAATCAAAGCGAACTCTCAGCAGAGTTTTCGAATCTTTGGGCGACTTTTTTAGTTCGTACCGCTGCTTTCCGTTGAGGCTGAGATGCTGGCAGTAAGTGGGGGTGATAGCTCTCTGGAGTGCGATGGTCCCTAATTTGTCCCTGGCCTACTACCTTAGCCATTCGGGATGGATATCTTTTCAAAAGGTGTCCAATTGCGGAAATGAGATACTACTCAGAGCAGGGATGTAGTATTGCGTGATGAATTTTCATCCATATTTCCCGTCCATTAGCCGTACACGACACAGAGCCATCTCAAAAGCATATATGACCTTGCCATAATGGAATTTTCATCGGCTTTGGAAAAAGGAAACGAAATGAAAGAGATAACCGAGACAATCGAATCGAAGGCTATTAGATGTCTGATGGGACTTCTTTCTGGCAAAAACAAGTGCCATTGAGAGAATTCTAAATTTCAGCTCATTATCCAATTATCTCTGACTCAGATAACTCTGAAAATCTTTCAGCCAAATATAGCTACAGCTTCAGTTAGTGAACCTCAATTGTGAGTCCAGAGTCGCGGCTTCAGCCTAACCTCTGCGGAGCAAATCGAAGTTGCATTATCTAATTACTGAGACCCTGAGGTAATGAATAAGCCTGACCAAATAGCGAGATAGTGCGACGAGGCACGATGACCGGCAGAGAATCATGAGGCAGGTGGTTGCTCTCAGATGCAATGATTTATAGCCTTTGGCATTCATGTAGTATTCCATAGGTATATATGGATTTATGGGACTTCTAAGGAAGTTCAGATTGGCCAAAGACCACTCGAGACCAAACTCTCATAAGCATTGTTGATGTCGAACTTTGTGAGTACTAGAACTGATCCGTTTCTAGTCTTCCAAGAAATAAAAGACGGCCGTATTCAGCATGATCATATCATCTGCTCAGAATCATTGGACAGCCAGTCAAAATTTGATTGAATAGTATGGATGCTCGAATAGAAATAATATGCTTCTGAAGGAGCTCTTTTCGGCGCTTCCGTCTTTTACCAAGCAAATCCCGTGAGGTCTTTTTATCGAAGAGTATCAGGCGAGAGACAGTATTTGATTGTCGCTTGTGCTTGGGTGCAAGAATAATAGCGTCAGCTAAAGAACCATAGAGGTTTAGCAGTTACTGTATAGAGCAGGCCGCAAACCGAATACATAAGTCATTTTCAAAAATATCGTCAAGGATCGTCACAATCGACTCGATCGGAAGGAGAAACGAGATCAATTCCTGAATAAGCAGCATCAATAACATCATCGTTGATTCCTCAAAAGCGTCCATTTTAGGAGCGGGGTAAACGATATCCTTCGAAGGGAGTCCTTCGAAGCATCCCTAAGATCCAAAAATGGTTTGTGCCAGTTCTTGTGCTGATATACCAGAAACCCCTTGGAGGCTGACAATAACTTTAGGACTGTGTGCTGCGGACAAGTTCTCTAGAAGGTTTTGAAAACCGTGACAAGGTTCCAAATCCTTGTTTTGTAGATGAACAAGTGAAAATTGAGGTTTTCGGTCGCTAGAGTCGTACAACGCATGCCTATAAGCCTGACAGGCCTAGGCAATAGAGCGAGAAAAGCTCGTTTCTGAAAGCTGTGCGTAAGATTGGGACAGTATTGATCAACTGTCATTACATAGACTATGCAGAATATGAAGTAGTTGAGTCAAATGATCAAAAGCCCTTACGAGCACCTGGCGAACAGACAGAGTGCTTGGATTGAGCTTATACGTAGTGTGAACTCGCGAGAAACCTCCATTGGATTACAAAAACACAGAAACTCGTTAATATTGAATGGAACCAGTGCACTTATAGAATAAGCTATGTTTTATTGGCTTCAATGAGGTGAGCTTGAAGGCTATCAATGCTCACAAGCGAAAGGTCCTTGGAAAAAGATTCGATGAGGTCGTGGAATGTGATCAATAACCCTTCGAAGTCACCTTTTGGGGAAACTGAAGAGCCTTCATCAAGAAAGTGCCGAGCTCGCCGTAATGTTTGAACCGTCTAAAATCGACCCTCGTGAAGAAAATGGTGACAGAAATGAGTAAGAAGCTTGAATTATGTGACTAAGGAAGAGTAAAGGTGGTTTAGCGATTATGGGCTTGAGCATGTAAATTCAGAGTGATTGACGAGCCTAAAAATAGCTTCAATTGGCTTGTAGGAGGAACTTTGGAAGGTTGCTTTCAAGTGCCAGGCTCTATGGTACCTAAGTTGTGTCCCATGGTTAGCTGTACAAGCTGATTTTACCACTACATTAACGGCCGGTTTACAGAAAACCACACTCTTTTCTCCCTATCTTCCGAGTGAGAAGTATTTTCTCCTCAGCACTGTTCTGTGCTCGAGGACTTTCCACAGCTGCTGCTCCGTCGCAATGAAATCGGGACGGATTTTGCTCCAAGTTCAACAACTAAATAGGCAAGAGGGTCTGTGGGTACTTACCTTCGGTATTTTCATCTACCTTCTCCATTTTGCATCACTCCCAGGTCAAGAGGTTCTCGGCGATACGAGGCTCAGCAATGGATAAGCCGCAGTATATTCACCTCATGAAGGATAGAGCTGAGGGCTAGTGGGAGAGGAAGGATTTTTACAAATGAGTTATTCCTTTGGGACACGCCTATAGGAAGTTCTCGCAGCTGATTCTGGAGATGGAGCCGCCTTCCAAATGACTTAAGTCATAAGGAAGTGGTGTAGTGCTGCAAAAATCACTACTACTGCAGAAACGCCAAGGGGTACATAGAGCTAACGGCCGCGGTTAGGGGCTATTGCTATCCAACATGAACTGACGGCATCCTACTCTGGAACTTTCACGATTCATTTCCGTCTTTTAACAGCAAACCTCCTGAATGTATGCGGCTTCTATAGATATTTAGCTTTCACTTGGCAAAATTCGTATCAAACTCTACTAGGGTTCAGAAAAGCGATTTTCACGGTACCTGTAGGAGGTTCACGATCACCTAAATTTGAAAGGGGTACGTTAGTGGAATCTCTAACGTTTTCTAAATACTCAGTCACCCAATCAAGCTCCAGCTCTGTCCGAGCTGCCTGTCTTATGAAGTAAGTCTGTGCTTGGTCTAGAACTGCGCGAATGATTATATTCTTTTATATGATTATCATAAGCTTTTTCATGTTGTATTTAATGCTATACATATTCACTCTATGAACCGAAAAAAGTTTACTTCAGAACTCGAATACTGTTTGAACAACGTGCAGTCAATGTCGACTTGTCGGCTTGCTTGTCTGTCTGTCTACAAACTTTCACATCAACAAATATAAGCTAGTGTGGGAGGTGAGTAACAAAGCGAAATGTCAATAAGATTTGCGATGCCATTTTAGTAAGGATTTCCACTAACGTCTACACAGCTTCAGCTGCTCATTAAGATATGTGGGTTACGGTCTTTCCTGAAAGGGAAAGTTTTTTCGAATCTACAGGAAGACATCAATAGAGAAGTGGTTTCTGTTAACAAATGGCTGTGATAGGTGAGATAACAAGAGAAAAGAGAACCAACCAGCCTAAAAGTTTCCACAAATATGCTTAGAGAGATGCTATTCACTCTTATGCATGTGTATATATTCGGATATTTCGTGATATCATAGGCGGCCGAACAAGCGTGGCTCATCTTCCAACTTCTTGTTCCCACTTACGGAGTATGGGAGCGAGGCGAGCACAAAATCGCTTAGAAACGGTCTAAACAGAAATTCTTGATCCAAATTTGGATAGACTCCTGCAGCCAAGTGGTCGGAAGTGGTGAAGTAGTACTCGCTCTATACGGCCTACCCAGTTCGCCCTCACCCCCCCCCCCCCCGGACTAGGTAAGCAAGGAAGAAGAAGCTAGATATACTGTGCGCATGTAAGTGGGAATGCCCTTACATAGGAAGGCGATGGAAAGTTTCAGAATGAATCCTCGTTGGCCAGCCGCATGATGCTCGGTTTCAAGATGTTCACAGTTTAGCGACCCCCCCCCCCGCATACTGTATAAAGCTTCCCATTACTGCAAAGTATTGAGAAGCTGTCAGAATGTAAATGAAAAACCTGCTAGGATAGAGAAAGTTTGACTGCAACACGGGAGAAGGAATGGTAACCAATACAAGACTTTTACTGGCTATATTTGCCCTGACCGGCTTAGTCGGTTTATTACGCATTCGAAAATAAACGGGCTAATATCTAGGCATACTTCGCACAAACGCTGTTTTTTTCCCATGGTTCCCATGTCAGCGATCGGAACGACTTTGTAAGAACCGAACCCAAGCACTTTCCAGCGAATAGAGCGTAATTTATAGGTTATTTTCAGCACTTAACAATACTTCACATGCAATGAAAGATAACCTCATAAATTTCTTATCCATATATGCATATTGATCGGTAAAGGAGAAAAGGGGGTACGTCGGGTTGCTGGATAGGATACTGAAGACCATTGGGCATGTCTGTTGATAGAGGAACAGATTGCCAGTCGGAAGTTCGAAGTAGAAACTGTATGTGTGGAAGGTAAAAGAGAAGAATCCCTATCTCCATGGATATGAGAGAAACCTTGAAGTTATGGCATGGAAGCCACATCGAGGAGGAGTAGAAATTGTAGGCAATGCATCCAATCGTTTGATGAGTGCCCCTCGTTGCCAATGGATGTTAAGCGCATTACGTATTGCGATAATCCGATTCGCCCTATAAAGGCTGCCCTATGGAGAATCCGACAAATCCTAGAGAATCTCGTGATCGAGAACTTGCCTTAAAAATATCTCGTTTAAACTGTTCATCGATACTGGGCTCTCAAAGGTGTATGGGAACTTTAGAACGAGCCCTTTGACATTTGCTGTCAATTTTCTGGTATTTTTGAAGAAAATTTTGATTATTCGCCTTGTAGAAATAGGAAGAAACGGAGAATTCGAGAAAGTGTGAGTCATAAAATGACAAATGATGGTTCTGCATCTGTGAAATGATTTGCGATAGGGGGGCATCAGAACTTGTCCTATCCGTTCGAAAGGAAACAAAGCGACGCAAAACTACAATCAACGTCTTTTATACCCCATAGGGTACCGATGTTTTCAATTTTTTTTAGTCCTTTCACCCTGACCTTCGCTGAGCATTGGGATTCCATTTCATGAACTTCACTCTAGGAATATATAACGATTGTATATGTAGGAAATGGGTATTTATCAATTCTGTCCAACTGTATACTCGAAGTACTCGATATTCATCATGGAGTGCGTCACATAATCGAGTTCCGCTCAATATAGAAGGCATAATTGGTAGTGTCAGAGTGCGGATTTAATTTCCCATGCCACAATGTTAATTGGGCCTTCACATAATTTTTCCGATGAATCCTACCTTTCTATACTTGAGCCTCCTGAACCTGATTCAAATGAACCATTAAGGATAAAGCCCTTGACGTTAAACAACCACTTTTTGGGATATCCCCGCCCTTGGTTTCCATTCACGATGTTTCGAGAGTGGTATCTTGAATGCGACTGCGACTTATACAATGAGTTGCGGTGGCCCGACAATGTACAAATCAGCGCTTCTATCCTCCCAGACAAGTCTGGTACCAAACAACCTACCCCGGAAAGATGGGAGATTTAATTGATCGAGGCGAACAACGGTTCGAGATGTGGTCCCTGGACCATGCATGTGTTGTATGGCGTCACTCACCACTAAACAATCTGATCCAATTATGTTAGGAAACCTGATGAGATACACTTCTTGTTGCTGGATCCTTTGAAAGGCACGAAGGCCCTACGTCTGACAGGGATTCGTTGAGGTGTAGATCTCTCGTTGCAGTGCAAACCTTGTTGGAACGCTCCGTTCTTGTTGTCTTTTTTTGTCTCACCGTGGAGCATGACTTCGGGGAGGCTATAGCAAAGAAAATGAAGGGCATGGTGAAGTAGATGGCAATATACTGCAGATGAGACAGTATTTCATGTAAGTGGGAGATGAGAAGCATCGGCAATCCTGCCGTAAATCAGTGTATGGGCTTTGAACACATTTAATTTACTATCCGAAAAAGTCATCTCAGTGCATCACATAACTGGATCGCTTGACAACTAACACCTTCCATTTCTCTAACTGCGATTGGGAAAGGTATTTGGGAGTTCTTTTAGCGTTCGGATAAGAAGATTTCTCTCTTCTCTTCACCGTTGAAGTTCTTGTGGAAAATTGAAGAGAATGAGTCGTATAGAAGCTCTTTTCGATATAGCATGGAAAATATATCATTAAGGAAGCCAACCTTGGTGGACGAGCGATCCCGAAGGGGCCGAAAGTGGAAAACCAACAAGTGATTTCCACAGGTTCGCTTTGGAACTGTACTTATCTTCAAAACTCTCATAATCAATGTGACCATAAAATTGTAGTTAGCGCACCTAAGCGTGCGCCAAACGAATAAACAAATATACAAACAAATGATATGATGGTGGTCAGCGATAAATTGCGGCGGAGCCATTTACGGGCGATTCGGTAAACAAGGAAATTCTCTTCTATCACTGCGTGTAACTCAGAATCTCATTTCGCTTACATTTTCCTACATCTTAGCGAAACGATTGGCTTTATCCGAATATCCGTCGAATGCTCCTAGTCGTATGTCATATATCATGATTATACAAACAAGTTCAGTAGTTTCCATGAGTGATATTACAATTTCTAGGCACCCTTCGCACACCGAATGGGCTAGATATAGGAATTTGTATGTTTAGAGAAATTCAAAGAGCTGATGTCTTCTGTAGTGCAGGGGCAAGTGGCGCCCTGTCCCACACGCACGGTCACGAGTTCGAATTCCGGCTCGATATCCGACTAAGCCAGCCGAGCCTTCCATCCCTCCCGGGTGGTTAAATTGGTACCAGAGTTGTCTGTGAAGACAGAAGCCCTCAATTGTCCATGACTGGCCACTCACTGTTCAAGGTAGACGCCACGTGCGCACTCACAGCGCTGCTACGAATCTGAATGGAATGGAAGCCGAACGCGGGAGTGCATCCCTCGAATGCGGCTAACCTACGCCCAAACACTATCCCACTATCCTCCAGTATTGTGATAAGATGAATACAAGAAAGTTCGGAATCAACTCAGTTTATACCCAAGAAACGTGTACATTTCCTTCTCCAAAACTTGAGATGGGGCAGTGGACTCTCGAAGAATTCATCATCATTTCGTGGACGTGGAGCTCTGATAATTTTGACACTGCTTTTGGCCTAGTCGTAAGGGTGTCCTTTATCCAACAAATCGTTACACTATAGAGAAAATCTTCGAACGAATGATTAGGAAGGCAGAAAGATGGAATTGGAAGAAATCTCCTCTGAATGAAACTTTGATGAACGAACAGTTTGAATGACCGGGAGGTTTGCTTCTCGCCAGATGTCCGAGCTGGTAATAAACCTGAGAAACTTAGTCAATGGTCAATAAATTGAGAACCAAAGAGCAAAGGAAAGTGGGAATGAGTGTTAGAGGGGACAATAAAGAGAAATGAGTTGTGACATCTTGTGTGAGTGAAGGGAGCCATTTGGCGTTTAGTCGCTCATATATTAGGCGAAAGAACATTGTCAAGTGGCGTACTTCTTCTCAAATTTCGTCGTATTACACTGTCTCGAAAAACATTTATTTGAGCGTACAACGGCAATGTAAAACAAGTTTAAAAGCAAAGAAGAGGACAAAAGGATGGCATGTTTCTTGACTTCGAAAAACTCTTCAGATGAGCCATGCATCGGAGTTCCTACTCAAAATCGGATGACGATTGATTTCTTCTTGACTAGACAATAAATTGAATTGAACAACTGCAACCCATCTATTTTCACTTCTACAGGCATGAGATGAACCAGGTGGTATCTCTAGCCACAAGGTGTGGGTATAATTTCCAAGTGCAGGACACGTGTTAGTGGCGCCCCTTGTAATTACCCTTTCAGGAAACTTGTCTAATTCAAAGTAAATCATCAAATAAATACAAACAAACATATCAAACAAATAAGACTCATAAGATCAACCTCAAGACTTTTCTTTCCCGTAGAAAAATTGTATTCCACTTGACAGTGCCTGCTTATTTGTTTATTTATTTACTCATGCGTTCTACATATTTGACTGCCTCTTTTAAAAACGATAACGATAGTAGATATAGCAGAGAGCCAAGCCGTTTGAAAATAAATATCGAAGTTGGAAGAAGCGGAACATTACGAGCAACCAATCTTCACTTAGAGCTACACTTCACGATAATTTCGAGGTACCCTTTCTAAGTTGAAAAGTGAAAACGTTGATGTAGAGCAAAACATCTGTGGCTAAGAAAGCGAGAAAATACCGCTACTTCGCGGAAAACTAGGCCTTTTCAAATCAGTGGAAGTAGGGGTTGTACGAGATTACCTGGCGACAATGGCATGGAAGGGCTGTTTGGACGAGATTTCACTTGCTCTAACTGCACAAAAAGCCAACTACATCAGCCTGAAATTGTTTGAAGCTGCCTTTCACTATCGCCATGGGTTGTGGTATATTGTAGGAGTTTTCAACATGGGAGTACCTTGAGACAGCGTAGCCTCTCCAATGCCATTGAAATTTGTCCATTATGGGTGTGGCATTCACATGATACAATCTCTGATCCTTTATTTTGCCCTAGTCACAGAGTTTTCGACCTTATAATGACAGCTATGGTATAAGGGAGGCTTTGAATTTATACCATGGGGATATCTCAGAAACCATCTTCATCGTAAACTGAGCCTCTAACTTACAACTACAGTTAGCACCATTGGTGGCCTGACTATATGCATCGAGTGCCTGAACTTCGGCACCCGTAAACCGGCGGAGCACGTAGTGAATGACGGTGGCCAGTCATAGGCACTTCGAGAGGGAAGGTCGTCTTTCAAACGAGAAAATGTTAGTCATTCTACAGCTGGAATAACCTTATCGAAGTTTTACTGAAGAGAAAAGGCTGGTAGAGCTACTTATGATTGAGCCCTTAAACGCAGACAATTCGTACTCTTCAACTATCACAATAGCCAGCTAACGAAAAGAATCGCTCAAAAGGAATTTTAACGATCTATAAAATTTCACATTACATTCTTCCGACAATCAAGACTTGGGAAAGAACATTGATAACCTCATTATAAAGCATTTCGGATACATATAGTAATTTGAGTTGCAAAAATGGAAGAACGGTTGCGTGAAACTGCACCTGAGGCTAGAGCGATAGAGACAAATGAGACCATCTCAGGCGCGGCGGAATGGCCGAAGTTCCCTTTTTAGTAAGCTGCCTGTTCTTTTCCTTGCGTATGTTGCAATGGGACAAGGAAGCGACTTCCTTGTGGTGAATTGGAGTGACAGTACGCAAGCATCCGGTTAGGTTCAGTTCTCCGGACGAAACAATGATAGGCTCGGGATACTGATGATGAGAGATACTGGGAATTTGAGCTCTTATTCTTTCAAGGGGGAACGCCTGAAACACAATAAGAGGGAATTTTCCAAAAATGACAGCAGAGCGGGCCCCTACCTTAATGAAAAAAAGACAAACCAAAAAATGCTACCTCATTCTCCAGAACAAGTTGGAAGCAGTTTCTTAGAACGAAGTGGTGGCTGAAAATGAAATAACTTGCGAATAATATTATCCCGCTCTAAGTAAACCCATTAGCAAGGGCAAGTGATAGCGGGAAATGAACACTCATTTGAGTAAGCATCAGAAATCGGATTGAAAGTCTTCTATAGATAAAAGGATATAGTTTTTGGCGTTAATCAACCCCGTCTGAGGGATGCGCCCCCGCACTCGACTTCCATTCAGAATCGTAGTGGCGTGATGGGCTGCTTTCATAGTCCGCCGGCCGGCCGGCCGGCCGACGTGCCGGCGCGCCGGCGCGCCGGCGCGCTGGCCGGCGGAGGCAGTGCTAGCGGGGAGGAGGGAGGCAGACAGTGTAAGACAAACAGTCCACGCCCCTTCGAAGGTTGTTTGTTTTCAACCCCTCGAAGGGGCGTGGACTGTTTGCCTATCTGTCTGCCTCCCTCCTCCCCGCTAGCACTGCCTCCGCCGGCCAGCGCGCCGGCACGCCGGCCGGCCGGCCGGCGGACTATGAAAGCAGCCATGAGTGCGTATGTGGCCTATACAATGACTTGCGGTGGCCAGCCGATGTACAAGTCAGTGTTTTTATCCTCCCAGACGAGTCTGGTACCAATTCACCGACACCGGAGGGATGGAAGGCTTGGTTGGCCTAGGCGGGCATCGATCCGGGATTCGAACCCCTGACCGTGCCTGTGATATAGTGCGCCACTTGCCACTACACCACCTCCGCCCCTTCTATAGATATAATGCACAATCCTTGGAGTTTCGCGAGTGGAAAGAAAACCCCCATGCCACTCACCGCCTCAAAGACTTGACCAAAAATTTTGCTCGGAGTTTGAATTTTGCTCAGTACAATAATTCTATAATTAATGCGTAGGATTGTCGTTTCTCATTCCCAAACATTCTCCACTACGAAATAGAGATTTTGTTCAGTCTGGTCGGGAACCGATCCACGCCTTCCCACCTCTGTCCGGATGAACTCGCAATCCTACTAGGTTTTAGCCAAGTAAGTGTGTTTGTGCGTATAGAATTGTGCCTTCTTCTACTAGAACTTTGTGCCTCCGCTAATAAAACCCTTGGCAACCCGAGGCATTTGAACTTTGATGGCATGGAGACGGCAGAGGTGCAGATTTGGTTGTTGACTACTCACTTATGACTAATATTCAATTTGTGGGTGAAATATAGTTTTTACTTATTTACAACGTGTATCACGACAGCGGGCGGAGGGGGGCATGTCACTTGCAAGTGGCACCATCACATTTATAGTCTAGGAGTTGGATTGCGATCCACTGCCCATCCTTTCTTCTCTCTCAGGCTGGTCAAGCCGCCTACTGCCCTGGTCGAACGCTGCTTGGCCCTAGCTATCTCACAAGGGTTCGAATCCCAGATCACCTTAATTGTTACTAAACTCGTCGAGGAAGTTTGAAGCACTGACTTGTGCATCAGATGACCAAAGTCAGTCATGCATAAGTCACATGCGCATTCAAATTGCC
The DNA here is from genome assembly GCA_000469685.2 of Haemonchus contortus. Taxonomy (NCBI): domain Eukaryota; kingdom Metazoa; phylum Nematoda; class Chromadorea; order Rhabditida; family Trichostrongylidae; genus Haemonchus; species Haemonchus contortus. Next base: position 20,091,393 of record LS997566.1, read on the forward strand.
TCTATGATTCTGAATGGAAGTCGGAGACGGGACGTATCTCAAAACGACTGGGCGGTCATAATTCCACGTAGAAGTCCAAGCAGAGAAATGTGGGGCGGAGACCGCAGATGCAGCGCCATTAAAGCACACTGAGGTGGCCAATCATGCCAGGGAATCTTTACATGACTAATCATCAATGCTGCTGTATAGATGACCCTTTTGCAAATCAGTGATACCAATCAATTCTTATCCAGCTGCAGCGACCTATCACTAAAATCTTTGGCTGTAAAACGTTCAGGCTCAAAGTGAATAAAGATGGTGTAATAGTAACCTCATCACAGTGACAAATTGACCGATCAACCCAGGTGTAGTAAGATTAAAAGTTTTGTAATTCCGACACTGGTTAATCGATAACAACTATTATAATACTTAACACAAATCCATTTTGCTCAAAGGAGCTACTAATAGCTAAGCTTCCTTGATCGCTGGGCTTTCAAGTATGTATGCGTTTAGCAAGTGGAGCTGTAGAATGAGAGTTTCTTCTCAGAAATGGCGCAATTTGCAATTATGACTTTTTCCAAATATAATGTCCCCATTAAAGGCTGTCATATTAGGGTGGGTAGTTGCAGCCATAAATGTGAAATCAGTTCTACTGTAGAGAAGAATGCCTAGAATCCCCTGGTTTTTCCAGAAAGTCATTGAAAGGAACACAGAAGGGCATGAGCCCTATTTCCAAATAGGTGATGTATGTAGCTAACAAAAAGGGAACAATATTGACAGGAGTTTAATGTACTATGCAGAAGCTTTGAATGAGTAAAATTATTCCGAGGTTAAACCTGCCGATAGGGTTCTTGAGCTCGTTGGACAATAACCAGTGCTGTTTTCTTGATCAAGTCAATGTTACTGGGAGAAAAAAATTTGATTATTACTCGCCTAATCATCAACAGCTCGAATGGTGGGAATTTCCTCCATTCACCTGTGGAATTTGACTGACTTAGGCGTCATGATACGTTGCCCTGTGATGGAAATTCTTACCACTGTGGGAAAGTGAACTATGGAAGTGCGAGTATGGAAATTCGCTTCAGTATCTTAAACCCGCTTGAATACCGGTTGCTATTGTGAAACTGTGGGAGATAGGAGCTGGAAGAGAGGAAGGATGTCACAAAAAAGGTGGAAAGGTGAGCCGAACAAGCTTACAAGCTCTCTTAGCTTCCTTCCGAGCTTTAAGTAAGGTTTCAATTTCTTCACTTGAATAAGATCCAGTTCCCTAAATATGGAAGCCTCCCATGAAGTACTCAAACTCCGTTACACAACGCAGGTCTCTGGTACAGAAAATTAACTGAAACATGCTGAACACATGGTTAAGAGCATCAGAAAAATCGTAGGAAAAGGGTAGAAATGAGGTCCAATATCAGCTGTAGGGATGAAAGGCTAATATCCACGGGTTAAGTGAATCCAGTTCTAGAAGGGTTCTACAAAGACTTACATCAAGCATTTTCTAGTAATCTGCGAAATTTCGAAGCAATTTAGTGAGCCGATTACGGTTGCTAAATAAATAATTGGCATGGCAATCGTCGCATGGGATTTCAAATGAATTGGCAGCGACTAGCGACTTTAACACGATAGATAGCGTGTAATGAGGGCCCAATTGCTGCACTTACCCACTTGCTTCACGAATTCTCTGCATCTCCAATGATTTCCTCGAAATCGAGGCTGGGAACTAATTTCAGCTTTAGTGAGGGTCAACTCAGATTTTCTAGCTTTATTCGAACTCATGGGCATGAATCTAGATCTTCGTACTACCAAAGAAATTACTCCAATAAAGACTTCGTACTGTACTGAGGGCAATGATTGAGATTCGGATGTATTCCCGAGATCTTTTTTTAACATCAGGAATTACTCAATGAAGAGACTAGGCAATACCGTTGACCATTCGCCACTTTCGTTATACGTAGAGCTTGACATGAGCAAATCTCTTGGTCAACTGACAAAGGAATAACGCATGACAAAGGTTAGGACTTTTTAAAGTTCTATGAAGTCTCCAACAGAGAAAAGAGCCACTCGGTCCTTTAACGAATCCAAGAAGACGCGGTGTAAACCGAAGTAACATTCGTGGTGCAGAGAGAGACGTCTATGAGAGTTCCTTTCCTTGGCCAAAACTCTGTAGAAGAGAAGAGTGCCGTATCACGTGGCCGACGAAAGATTCGAAGGCTGTCTCTGCAGCCCGTTACGGATAGATCTATCTGGCACGATTAATTAGGTAGATTGGAGACCTCCCAGCTGCAGTTCGTCAGATAGAAAGCCCTTTAAGATATATCTTGGTACAACAGCAGCAAGTGCTTGGGCCCTTATTGTTGAAGGGATCTTTGGCCCTTTACGCTCGAAAATTGAAAAATCAGGACAAAAATTCTGGGAATATAGTGAACTTCGCCTTCAATTATGAATGATCTACGCTCGAAAGTCAAGGAGCAGGAAGTGTGAATCACAAATCACTCTGCTCAGCGGATGCTGGAATTACCTGCTTGAGAAGAGCAATACGTAGAGATTCTACGCTTGAACGCATGGCTATTATAGCTTCTTCGAATGAACGAGCACTTAGAAGTTTCCTATTAATTGCGTGCATATGCCCCATAGTACTGAAATACTTTAAACAGGGTAGAGCTCGCTTGAGGGTTGGAAAACGGAAAAATGGCCGGTTTACCCGTGATGTAGGAGGGAAAATCGAGTTCTTTGCAGTTCGCTTTTCAAAACGTTTTACTTTTACATCCCCTACTCGGCAAAGAACTTGTTAATCGTACGATGGTTTCATATTAGTGGTGTCTCTAGGAGCGAGCATTGCTGCCTCTTGGAAGTAGTACAGATTTAATTTCAATCCAAGCTTTGGTCATCTTCGTTTCCCCTATCCAACGGAAGATGAGAAGTTAGACCAAAAGTGTCTCTAGAAATGCGATTAAGCGCTTAATAACCACGGAAGTCACAAAAAAGGAGCTCTGGGAAGCGATTGCTAGACAATTTCGATTGCCACTCTTCTCCCCCAGTAATGTAGATTCGCCTCTGATAATCGGATTAAACGATGGACAGCATTTCTGAGTTTCCTCGACAACACGTTGCCAGAGAACCGTGTTGTATTTTGAGGCAGGCTAATCGCAATAGGGGTAATGTAAGAAAAGCTGATGACCGACTGCATTAAGGACGGCATGGAGAAGAGGGGCAAGAGGTTGCTTTAACTCGAAATCTGCAAAATGAAAGAAAAACGCAGAGAACAGCAAATATCAGAGAATTTCCTTGCTGGACAGCTTCTTCCTGTACTGACGTTGGCCGTAATGAAGTTATTTGCAACTAATACCCATGCAATCCGAAACAACAGCATTTGAGAAGTATTCCTGTACATATCTTGTAAACACGCTAGGGAAATCAACGTTAGCTAGTAGAGAATAACACAGACAGACACAAGGCACAGATCTGAACCCACTCTAATCACAAAAAAAGAATGAAACGAGATGTGATGTTTACTTTTAGGCTGTGCAGAGATTTAACAATGCTTTATGCCGCTTACGTTTCGTACTTTAACCTCCTCGAAGCCTGGAAAGGCAAAATGGTTCGATCAGGCACTATTTCAATCTACAGAGGAAGTTCAAAGGGAGTGGACTACGAAGTCAGAAGTTGATAACTAATTTTTAGGATGGTCGGTTTTTGCGGTCACCCCAATGGAACGAAAATCTGCATTTTTTCGTCTTCTCTTCATGTTTTTAGACCTTCAGTTCAACTCACATAATCTACGCCCCCATCAATAGTGCATTATGAATCTGAGAGGCTTTAAAATTCTTCGTTCTATCGTACCTTTTAATAGGACCTCATTGACAGTAAGGCTCGCTTTCATTATATAATAACTGGGAGGCATTCGTTTTCAGCAATGACCTCTTTCAGAGGGGTGTGTGTCAAGTCGTGCGTCCGAGGGCGCGCGCGGCAAAGTGCGCGGCGAAGTTCGTGGCGAATTGGGAGGACTCCGGCGCCTATACTTGGGGCCCAAATCTGAAGTAGGGTAGATTAGTAAGGTCATCTGACCCTACTATTCTACTGTACTTCAAAATTGGGCCAAAATAATAGGCGCCAAAGTCGTCAGAATAAGTGTGAATTTCGCCGCGCAACTTGCCGCGCTCGCCCTCGGACGCACGACTTGACCGTCCCCCCTTTCAGAGTAGAGCGTTGTTCGTAGAACTCGCACTTTGAGCGAGTGAGCGGAGAGCAGAGACAGGTGTGTGCACGCAAAAGTTGAAGTCATGAGCTAATATGTATGTGGTAATATATTCGAACATATTCTTGAACGGCAAGAAGAGACAAAAGTATGGTGGCTGTATCAGACCCCCTGCGGATGCTTTTGTGAAGTTAGACCTGATATCAACATGACCAGGCGGCCACGCACGCTATCGCGTGCACTAGGGGCTCTAGCTATGAGAGACGGAGCCACATGAGCTGATTTTCATTACAGAACTTTAATGGATTTATGAGTTTTCGCCCAAACCCTGATCCCTGTGGGCGGAGTCTGGTCCTGCCACCCACCATAAGTGTTCTTATCCTGTCGCCTGTGCTCCTACAAAATTTGAACGCTCCAGTTCCACTGGGACAAAATCTATGATATTCCGCTCGAACCCCGCCCCCTAAGGGCGGAGTCTGGTCCTGCCACCCACCATAAGTGTTCTTATCCTGTCGCCTGTGCTCCTACAAAATTTGAACGCTCCAATTCCACTGGGACAAAATCAATGTTATTCCGCTCGAACTCCGCCCCCTATGGGCGCAGTCTGGTCCTGACACCCACCATAAGTGTTCCCATCCCGCCGCCTATACTCCTTCCAACTTTGAACTTTCTAGGCCTACGGGGACAGAAGTTACGATTTTCCAAAATGTTATCATAAAGCATTGCATTTTTGGAGAACGCCCCGCCCATGGGGGGTGAGTCTCGTTCGATATAACTTACCAATGCACACCTCTAGCCACCGTCTCACCCCAGTTTTGAAGCCGTCTCGTGACTGAATTTGGAACGTGGTTCTCAATACAGCACATTTCAATGCACGCCACGCCCACCGTGGGCGAGGCTCCGACAAGCCGATGTGTGCTTTATACTTCTCGGGACATGGTCCACCAATCCCACGCTTGACCCGGTCTCTCCAGGCAGATCTAAAGAAATTAAGGAGTTTCGTGACAGACATATGACAGACAGACAGAACGGCAGACAGACAGAAGACAGGCAGTGCTTTATAGTGAGTAGGATCTTTGAAACGCTCAATGTCCACCTCAGCTTGAAGTGCTTGCTTATAGTGAGCGTTTTAGTCACTCGGACCACCAAATTCCCTGCACAAAAGAATTCCTGCTTCGGAATCTAATTAGTTTCTCATAAAAGCTAGGTGTATAAACGTAGAGTAATGCAGAATATTTCTACAAAAGGCCTGGATCAACACTGGTAGCTTTTGGCCTAACGAAAAGTGGCCGTCGGTGAAAAGGCAAGACATAACTATAAAAGCGCGATTCCAGCAGAGACTCACTGCACGACCATCTCTACTCACTTCGAGCTTCTTGGGGCTGAAAATTGCAATGTGTGCATTTCCTTCAGAGATCCTACAGAGTAAGTGATGTACACAGGTGCGCAATGAGTTTGTAGTGATATACGTACTCCAGTTCAGGTAGGAACCGAATTATTTCAGAATCCTTCCCTTGTTAGATTGGTTCGGAATGTGGTGACTGAACAATGTGGTGCGGAGTCAACGTTCTCACCATCAGTAGAAAACAAGGACACAGTTAGATGTACTATTTTCTCAAGACCTGCACATAAACTGAATATTTGTCGATATGAAGCCCACTTCCAAAACAGCTCTTTGATTTTTCAACATCAACACGTTCCCGATATGAAGGTTCTTGTAAAGCCTCAGCCAAGAAGTTATAACTCTTTATTCGTTCAACGTTTCGGCTTGTCGCCTTTGTCGCAGCCTGTAGGCCGAAATATTCGAAATTCATCCATGTTGAACACCAGTTCAGACTTCAATTTAGCCCAAGTATAACCTACAGATATCTAAAACAGTCTCATAAGTCGCAACTGGGAACCCATCATGGATGTAGAGATGACCTGTAGACCACCATTCTGCCTATTTTTGGCTTCCAGGCTCTGGCGAAGGCGACAACGCCGAAACGCTGTTTATAGGGTGTTGTAACATTGGCTGAGGCTTCACAAGTCGTCTTCTTTGCTTTTGAGCCTAACACCTTCAGAACTGTTTTGTGGTAGTCTGAAATACGACCAAGCCAATCCCACATATGGATTGGACTCTGAGCGAGTTAGCTGGAACGTCCGCTACCATTGAGTTTATTAGATCAATCTCCGACGCTTGGTCAAAACTTGCAACAGGGGCTACTTTGTCAATGCCGAGATTGATTGAGATTCTATCATAGAGTGTTTATCTACATCTTCTACTTGGATCTCTTAGACGGCCATACTCAGTCTACCTGCCTACAAACTACCTGATTCAGAGATGGATATGTCATTCCTTCGGCTCAACATTCCCGAATTCGACATGCTATCAGGTCGAAGTAATATTTTTACAGCACACAGTTTCGATAAGATTAGCTAAAACATCAAGGGCCTTCCACCAGTACGACAAAGCACTGGCTTAGTTCTTCATGCGCTACCTGTCGGAATGCAATGTGCCCACGTCGTGAGAAACTAGCAAGACTGTTAAAAAGAGAAAATTCAGACGAAGCAGGCACCCACCGCTAGATCTGTCTGTTGCCTGTAATCCGTAAACTTTTCACATAGATCATCCTCAACGGGATTGGTAGAATATAGGAATCCATTATATCTTACGTTCATCTATTCGAAGGAATCCTCTGCTGCCATCAGGACAGAAACAGTAATTGAAGCTCTTGACAACCAGGGTCTTCTACTCAATAAGGGTGCTTAGTTAGCTCTTCAACAACTTCGCAATTAGGATCCTGTCTGTCTACAAGGAGCTCAAAGTCAATGTGAAGAGAGATGTTAGAAGTAGCAATATCTTTTCGCCCGAACTTTTGATTATCACCCTCTCGGATCATGCGCTATTTGGAGAGGGAACACGTAGGAGTTGAGGTCGATGTGGCTGTTTACAACACCTCCACTTTGCAGATGGCATCGCGCTCACTCGATGACAAGACGGATGAACATAAAGAAAGCAATATTTTGAAACACTCATCAGTTGTTATCCTCTACTCTCATCAACTTCTCTTCCCATTCTGTCATACTCCACTTCGCCTAACAAAGTGCGAAGGTCCTGTTACCAAAACAACTAGCGGTTATGGAGAACGTCCGTTGCGCGTGTCCGTCGAAAGTAGGTCATCCCGCCCACTTCGTGCGCGGCGCACCCCACTGAAGTCTCGGGAAGACATTACAGTACCACCAAGTGTCATTGGAGCGAATGATTTGCATTTTGTCGTGTTACCTTATCTTTTGGCTGGATGCCGTAGACCAAGCGCAATTCGTATGCCCCACTGACAAATGCGAGTTTGTCAAAGATCGCGGCTGATCCGCCGCATGCGACGGCTGCGGCATGACCTAGTTTCGACGGACACGCGCAACGAAGCGCACCCAGCGGTTATTGCCTTTTATTGCGCGTGATCGGCGTTTATCGATTGTTACATTCCTAGTTACTTGTCGTTAGCATCGCCGCCCTGCTGCTTGTATTACTTTACAATTTGAACGCTCCAGGTTTTTAGGAACAGGAATTAAGGGTTCACTGGCCTGATCAAATCCACATCCATGCACACATACACACTTACACGCATGTATGATATATATGCACATAAGTCATTGAACAACAACCAAACACAGAAATTGTGTATAGAGTATAGACCAACAATGGCCCGAACTGAATATAAAATCGCCCACTCGCATTTCGCATGGGTTAAAGGCGCATTCACGATAAAAACGGTTTCTGAGTTCCCCCTCTAGGAATACCCAGTAGCTCCCAAGGGTAACAGGAAGGACGCTGTCGGGTCCAAAAACTCATCAGTGGGAGCCCCGCCCGGACTCCGTGCCCGTCGACCGATCGTGTGTAAGATGAGTAAGATGAGTGTGGAGGCAATACGGATTGCAATATTCGCGCCAGGACCCACACGTTCAGCACGCAATCAGCTGATCGCCGAGTGAGGCGATGTTTTCGTCCCATGTTATTATTCTCTGTTATTCTTTTAGGTGCTGCGATCCTTTGTCTAGTTTTCTACCGCAAAAGGATAGAAAAAGTGGGCTGTTTTTAGTGGTGATGGTGTTTTTAGCTTATGCTTACAAGTGAATAAATTTTAGAAGGCGTTTTTGCTTACTTCAGTCAGCTGTTCGCACCCGGATCCATACGTTCGCAACACTCACATTGCACAGCTCGTCCAAATACCTCTCCTACTTCATTTTTCTGGTTTCATTCTCGTGCAGTCCCCTTTCTAACGGTTTTTTCGGAGCCTTTTATCTCACTTTGGAGTCACCGATTCCCGCACTTTCTTCGCCTTTATCGCTCTGTTTTCCATCTTCTCTTTCATTTACCGTTATACTCTGGATAACCCAAAATTACCGTGAACTGTGCCTTTGAAGCGATTGTCAAGCGCCGGATTTCTCGAATGTGCAAGTCCCTTATATGTGATAGACCGAGATAGACTTAATTTATCATTCAACCTGCCTCATCATTAGTTTTGTTTGATGAGCTCCTTAATATACTTCATTTCCATACGTGTTTACAGCGAAATATTTCAAACATCAGTATAATGCCATCATGCTTGTGATGAATCCTGTATTCACTGATTTAACTCAGTGCAAAATCGTGTCGAGATAAACGAAGGCTCCCATATTTTCACTCAGTGGGCTGGCTTGTTCGTAACGTGGACGAAATAGCCTTTGGCTGTCTCCTGTGACGTCTCCGGGACGCAGCATGTATACCTGGAAAAGAAGCATTCAGAACTTTTTAGAACAGAGTCCATAGAGCCGCGGACTTCTTAACGCATACTTCGCGATCCACTTGGTTACAACATCCGTTCCAGAATGAGTGATTTTATTGATCGACTCAAGGACCTGAAAAACAATACATACTGATCGATAGAGCAGGGGCGAACTTGGCTCAGATCACAAACTTACGTCCTCACTGAAAACCCAATTCTTGGGATCATCATGCGTTGCCAGCTGAATGCCATTTGCCTCAGCATATATGAACAACTCCGATGGTACCTGAAATTGAAGCTTTCCCTGAGAGCATCAGGATCACCATACCCGTTTTATTGGACCCTTCAACAGCGGACCGCGAGGGTAAGAGGTACGATTCGAAAAAGAGCTCCTATTTTCGAGTCTATCCGACTGACAATTCGAATATATAATCTTCAAAACTTCTGCAGGATCAGTAGATTACCGTTCGGGTACATGTCAAGCATCCATGATGTCATTAGGATCCCAAATAACAGTGTAATACATTGCTGGCCCACCCTGCTCTTCTAAACGGACTATTTACCTTACCATTGGCCATTCTAATCTTGAAAATTCCACTGATGGTTGTATGTGCGCTTGCTTATGAAATGCTTATTTCACAATTCAGAGGATTGGATGGCTTGCGCTCAGATTGTGAGAATCAGTGAAAAAAGCACAGAATTATTGGGCGCTTCATCATATGCTAAGAAGATCTTTAAGGGAACTCAAATGTGTGGCGTATTTCAAAAACACAAAACGATGCTTGCCGTTATACATATCTTCAATTCCTCCGTTCTAAAAATTCAGCTGAAAAGCCTAATGGGAAGTTGTTCACCTCACAGCTTATCATAGCGTCGAAACTGTAATGTTGTATCGCCGGTTTATGCCGCTTCGCATCTTGACAGAGCAATCGCAACCGGTTGACGTCGAGATCAGAAACTCCTAAATTGTTTTGAAATTTTTCATGCGTAAATCTTCCTGAGGTCACTTTGTCTCAAGTAAGTTCACTTACAATTAGAGCGTTGATTTTCGACAAAAAAGGTGTGTCAAGATGTAAATCCCACTCATGGAGCTGATTAAATTATTTTAGAAAATTCTTAAATCACCAAGGCCCGACAACAGAGGAGCTTAATCACTATCGCAGAAAAACAGTGGGGTGCGAAGTTTCACAGGGCTTGAGTACACTACATTAACTACAGTAGCCGTGCTAACCCAATCGCCCAATTCTCAGGTGCAGTGTTATGTGTGTATGGAATCAGATATCTACGGATGTAATCTACTACAGCCAGGGTGCAGAGGGCTGCAAAGGCAGGATTCTACGGAAATTGGTTCCACCTAGCGTGGAAACCCCTTATTTAGCTGGGTCCGAATGATGTTGACATGATGTGGTGTGGGAGATTTGCTCGGGAAACTTAGCCTGCTCATATATTGTGTGAATAAAAAGCTCGTGGAACTTCATTGCGGCTGTTTAATGAACGCTTATACCTACTGCCCACACCAGCGAGTTTCATTTCAACTTCTTCATATAGAGATGTACCTCTGTATGGTGTAATTGAGCGTAGGGTAACTACGGATAACGAGGAACCTACCAATTGAGCGGACGAAGCCCTTGTCAACCAAATCCTCAGCGGCGGCCCATACTGGTCGCACTTGTTGCATCCATGCACTATCGCTCAAATACTAAATAAAATACAAAATTAATAGAAAAGACTTCATCAATTTGTATTAGAACCGTTCAAGAGAAATTAATTTTCGATTTTGTCCGTTGTTCACGAAATTTTTTCGATCGTACGTGGTCATCTCATCTTAAAGACTGATACAGTTTTCTTAATGAAAGAATCTAAGAGATGTACCATGGATTCGGCGAACGGGAATGCAATTATTAGCTCGGATATTGCTTTGATATGAAGCGTGTTGCGGGCGATGCGTACGGCATCCTCAATGTAGTCAGGGAGCATTGCAGACAAGCATACCTAAAACAGACATTCTGGTTATCGAGATTGGTTCGATTAAAAGATCCCGAATTCCAGCAACCTTCAAGATGCATCTGACTTCCTTATTCGGTTTCGATGGCACTCTTGTGCTGGGCGTGTAAACTCTGTCAGTCATACTGAACGGTGTGTCATTTTTTGCCAAATAATTGATCGCAGAAGGAAGTTCATCAGAAAACTTTGTCGAAGAACTGAGTTTGCGCTGAGGTCTTGGCAACTGAAAAGGCAACTGAAAAGTGATTTCAAAGTGAAAATGCGAGTAAACCTCAAAAAACATTGAAAAAAAAAAGTCGCCCATTTTGGTTTCAATGTACAATAGTTAATGTACATGATTACCAGAAGGACTGATAAGGCACAAATGTGAACCGCTCAATCTCCCAACAGTTCCGGTTCAACCCCTATGTTGGAAGTCTAACTTTTACAGTTTTATAGTATGGAGAGGACTTGAAGATACCACACATCTTGAGTCAAAGCCTATATTAACACAGAAAATACTGAAGGAGTACGTGTAATATTTTGAGACCTCGTAAACGGTAATCTAGGAAAATAAATGATTAAGATTTCTGAGCGTTTCTAGAACTACTACATAACTGATTATTAAAATTTATGATTATGGTTTCCATAGCTTCCGAAAAAATTTCAAGGATATATGTTCCACAACAATTCTTGCACGGAAAATAGAGCAGAAAATGATAGGTTCTTTGAGTGTCCCTGACGCCAAACCCTAACATCCCTCCCAGCCTAGGTCAGCCAAAAAATACACTGACCGGATGTCTGGGACGAGACCGTCCAGCTGCTACAGATCATGTTTGGTAGGAATTCTTTGGACATAAATTATGAACTTTCCTAGAGCAACTTGTTTCTATCAAAATAAAGTTCCCAGCAGAATAACCTCCTGTGTTGCCGAGCACTTTCAGCCATTCTGGTAGTTATTCGAGCCCTTCTTTTCGGAAAATTTAAGGACTGTGCATGAGTGCGTTTGTTGCTGCTGTTCTAAACTGACCGATCTACATATTGCTAACCAAGTAGGTGTGTTTCAAGGTTCAAAACGAAAATAGATTGAAGGCGCTGGATGCCTAGAAATCAGCATTAGGATTGTTCACACATAATTTTTAATAGAATCTCCTGTTATGTCATTATTGCCACCAAGTGGCGAGAATCACAATTAGTGGAAAGATTACTTCTATTTCTGTAACCCATGTCCATTTCTGTGAAACACGTTCTGGCCACTAGAAACTGTTACTCTTTGACCGTTAAGTGTCAGCTGATAGGCCTTTCCTGCAGAATACACTCTTTTCAAGACTAAAGTTTTTAATATTTTTCGTTGGAAGTATAAAAAATTGAAAATTCATCGTGCAGCACATCAAAAGGGAAATCCCGCTATTTTTGAAGAATTTGAGAATGAAAAAGTGAGGTCGAATTCGAAGTTCAATGGTGTTCGATCAACCACGAAGTATGGTTATCAGATATAAAATGATGTAACAAACCGCTGAATAGTCCAACAAATTGCCAGTGTGAAGAGTGCAGTAGCTGCCAGGGTCTCTCAAAGGCATATCAGCGGAACTTCGAGTTCTAATTATAGCAGACCGTTCTGAAAACGGGATGGAACGAACAATAAACAATGACGTAGGGAATACGACCTGAATACAGATGCAGTGTAACAACAACATTTGAATGGAGGCAACAAAAGGACGATCAAGACTAAAAAAGGTAAGCAGGAGCAGAGCATGGGCCAAGTAATATATCGACAGAATGCTGATATACATAGCACACAAATTTCAAAAGGAGAAGGAGGGAATGTTATAAGTAGGTGTTCTGTGCGGCAACAACACAGCAGTCAATGAAGTATATGATGGAGGAAGTGTATGAGCTCAGGTGAAATTCGTACAGAAAGACGATGAAGCGAATGATTCCAAAAAAAATTCAGATGAAAGAAAACGACGGCACGTACATAACGGTTTCGAGGGGCTAAGATAATTTGCGGTCAACGAAGAAACATACCGTAGTCACATTGCACTTATTAGACCCCCACGGGCACGTCAGAGAAATGAGAATGTGGCAAGCAAAGAGGTTGAAAAACAAACTGGCTTGGTGAAGTCTGTATCATTCGCCAACTTCAAAAACACTGGTCTCCAAGGTTTGCGGTCAGGATTCGTTGAAGGGTCCGTATTGGGCAGCACTCCTAAAACTCACCTCTGAAAATTAATTGCTAGCGACTGAACTGCCCATTACGAACTTCCTAGTCAACTTATGCTCCCCTTGCCATATGATCGAAACCGGTCGGGCAGAATGTTTATCATGTCACTACTGCAAGGGCGTATTTATGATGAAAGACCTGCTTCCGCCATCCGAATGAAGGAAAATACTACCGGCAGAGCCTCTATTGTCTTTGATGGCGGCCTACAACGTAAAGAGAGTTAATTTACTGCTCATATGGATTCATTCAAGAATGTTTAGAATCCAAAAACTTCAAAACGAAGCCTCGTCTAGTTACCTATCGGAAGAGCTTCGGCACCATCGTGAATTCCTGCAGCAAATGTAATCAAGTTTTTTACAGCCAGCAATTCGGCATTGTAACAAAGGAGTAGCTACACGGTTTTCGCAGCCTTACTTTTTTTAAATGGAGCCATGTGAGCAGATTGGGCCTTTCACCATCCTAATCATTGACACCTTCACCTGCTTTAGACATACAACACCCTAAGTGTGTCGGTTGGCTTACCGGCGTGTCTGTGTGTGCATGTGTGTGTGTGTGTGTGTGTGTGTGTGTGTGTGTGTGTGTGTGTGTGTGTGTGTGTGTGTGTGTGTGTGTGTGTGTGTGTGTGTGTGGTGTGGTTGTGTGTGTGTGTGTGTGTGTGTGTGTGTGTGTGTGTGTGTGTGTGTGTGTGTGTGTGTGTGTGTGTGTGTGTGTGTGTGTGTGTGTGTGTGTGTGTGTGTGTGTGTGTGCATGTGTGTGTGTGCATGTGGTGTGTGTGTGTGTGTGTGTGTGTGTGTGTGTGTGTGTGTGTGTGTGTGTGTGTGTGTGTGTGTGTGTTGTGTGTGTGTGTGTGTGTGTGTGTGTGTGTGTGTGTGTGTGTGTGTGTGTGTGTGTGTGTGTGTGTGTGTGTGTGTGTGTGTGTGTGTGTGTGTGTGTGTGTGTGTGTGTGTGTGTGTGTGTGTGTGTGTGTGTGTGTGTGTGTGTGTGTGTGTGTGTGTGCATGTGTGTGTGTGCATGTGTGTGTGCATGTGTGTGTGTGTGTGTGTGTGTGTGTGTGTGTGTGTGTGTGTGTGTGTGTGTGTGTGTGTGTGTGTGTGTGTGTGTGTGTGTGTGTGTGTGTGTGTGTGTGTGTGTGTGTGTGTGTGTGTGTGTGTGTGTGTGTGTGTGTGTGTGTGTGTGTGTGTGTGTGTGTGTGTGTGTGTGTGTGTGTGTGTGTGCGTGTGTGTGTATATGTACATACATGTGTATGTGTGTGCACGTATGTGTGTATGTGTATGTGTGTCTATGTATGTGTATGTATGTATTTATCTATGTACGAAGGTTGCCTTTTATATTTCGGGATTTGGAAACTCTTGTGTAGCAATCTAGCAACTGACACCACTATCGTAAAGTTGACTATTTTGAGGTTCCGTTGCGAAATTTGAGCGCGATTTGTGTTGTTTACACTAAGTTATAAGATTTTGTTTAGGCCAAGTTATGGGATTTTTGCGCGATTATTTTCTCCAACTTTCGATGTGGACTAACTCAACAGCAATGCATGGATGAACTCACCTGGGAAGGATCCCAACTCGAAGTGGCCATTTAAAATAAGACCTATACTGCTGGACGTGTTTTCGGGCACTGAATTCAAATCCGCTTTACAAATCTGCCAAGCGATTCTCTGAACGGAGTTATGAGGGTGGTTTTTAGGTGACATTACATGAGAAAACTCAATTACACGGAAGCAGCCACTCGCGTGACGCTTCATGTGCGAGAGGCTAGGGTTCGGGTTTCGTGGGGGACCGAGTTTTTGCATTATATAAAATTTTACTCTCCGGGACTAGGAAATACTTTCATGGTGATTTTATCACGTTTTATGTCCTTCTAATTCTTTCTTGATACCTTCTCCTCTCCTGCTACAGAGTGGGAAATTGCGCAAAATTTGGAGGTCCGGGCGAGTAAAACGCATATTATGAACAATGATGTTGCTAAAGTGGGTGTTGCTAGATTAAGTGCGATGGTGCGTAGCACACCCGCATTCATGGTATGCCGCCGGCTACTTAAAGGCACCGTTCGTGATGATTCAATGGGCGGGTGTGTCGATGACGTGTCCGCCTCTCATTCGATGTCACGTCAGACAGTCAGACGTGGCGTCGAATGAGAGGCGGGCACGTCATCGACACACCCGCCCATTGAATCATCGCGAACGGTGCCTTTAAGCACTCACCCGAGTGATTTTGGGACGCTTACACAATTCTGTTTTCCTTCTGATTTGAGGTTAGTGAGTGCAAAGCAATGGGCTGTGACGAGTTTTTTTTTTCATCCGTTTCTCCCATTGTGAAAAGTTTCTTTGTTTCAAGAATTTCGTGCTAGAGTATCACATTTGTTCATAAAGTGGCAAAAATTACCCTACTGTGAATCCTGCTGTGAATATAGAGTGCGTGGGCATGCGAGTAAAACTGAAGTATTACTTTGAGTGGATAAATATCAGCAAAGCATTGAAAGGTCATAAAACGTGATAAAATCACCACGAAAGTATTGACTAGTCCTAGAGGGAAAAATTCTATATAATGCAAAAACTCGGTCCCCCACAAAACCCGACCCCTAGCCTCTCGCCCATGAAGCGTCACGCTTACCACTACACCAAGCTGCCGTTGAGGAGTGAGCTGCTTTCATGTGATTCGAGTTTTCTCATGTAATGTCACCTAAAACCACCCTCATAACTCCGTTCAGAGAAACGCTTGGCAGATTTGGAAAGAGGATTTGAATTCAGCGCCCAAAAACACGTCTAACAGTATAGGTCTTATTACAAATGGCCACTTCGAGTTGGGATCCTTCCCTGGTTAGTTCAATTTTTGGTGATGAAGCTCCATCCAGGCCCAGTGTTTATTGATGGCAAAGTGAGTTCACCCGAGGTCGTAGTTCACTCGAAGACGAATTACGTGGAGGTCGTCCAAAATCAGTTGTCGTTCCGGAAACGGTTAAGGCTGTGCACAAACTAATATTGCAAGATTGTCATGTGACCTATCGTGAGATTGAGGCAACCCTAGGCATTAGTGGGACTAGCTTACATTCAATATTGCATGAACATTTGACTGTAAAAAACTTGTTTTTGAAAAAATTTGTCAATCCCCCGATTGCATGAACATTTGACTGTAAAAAACTTGTTTTTGAAAAAAAAAGGACTCGCGTCGATTGGTCGAGAGAAATGCTTAAAAAATACGATCGCGGTGCTCCAAAGCACGTCCATGACATTGAGACAGGTGATGGATCATGGATTTATGCGTATGAGCCCGTAAGGAAACAGCAGTCGACCGTAAGGGAATTTCAAAATGAGCCAAATCCACCAAAAGCTGTCCGCGCACCAAGCACTTGCGAGCAGTTGATCTCCTGTTTTTTTTTTTTTTTTTTGAAAAACTGGACATGTCGCAACCTAGAACAAGCAGAACAGTCAATTCTCCATTCGTTTGCCAGTTGACTTCCAAAAATCAGGAAGACCAACTGCAAAGGACGGATCACTCTTCGCCACGACAATGCGAGCTCCCACACA